>JADRCD010232508.1:0-32875 GCA_019843815.1 Montemys delectorum
GATCCCTACGCACCACTGCTGGTTTGCTGGGGCGTAGGGTCCAGAACCTGCCAGCCGTTGTACCCTGGTGGAAGGTCTTTCCTGATCATCCAGCACTCGTTCCAGACATGGAAGTTCCTGTAGATAAGGAAGAAGCCACGGCTTATATTTCCTGAGGGGTTTTCAAGCACCAGACATTATGCAGAGTATGTTACCACTTTTGCTTATAATTCTATTTTCTTCTACTTTGAATTAGAAACTAATTATAATAAAGAAAGCAATCTAGGAGGCAGTGGTGCATGGGTTTGACCCCAATAGTTAAGAGGCAGAGACAGGTGGATCTCTGTGAGTTGGAGACTAGCCTGGGCTAGTCTAATATATTTATACATATGTAAATATATTATACATATATATATATATGTAAATACATATATTTACACATATATATACTTCCCCAAGAATAGTATATAACCTAGCTAACTTAGCACTTATGGATGTGCCCTTTTACAGCTAATTTGCTATCTGTATTTCAGTTTGTCCGTTGACCTAGTAATGCCCTTTGTAGTCTTCCTGCCCTTCAGAACTCAGGCTAAACTCACACTTTGTATTTTTCTTATATTATCTTAGTTTCCTTTGATGTTGGATCTGTTTCTTGGCCTTCGTCGTTATGCTGAGATTTTGAAAGCATCCCCCCACCCCGAGGGAGCCCTGTTGGCAGCTTCTCTGGCATTCTCTTGATCCGATTCAGTTATGTAGACGACGGCGTTCTAAGGAAGGGATACAGCCCTCTCAGGTAGCACACTGATCTTGAACCAGTTACGACTCAGGCCCCAGTCTGCGGATCCCAGTTTGAGGACCCTTCTCACCTGCACTCCATCCTTCAGCCCTAACAACCCTGTGAAGTAGACACGGTGTGCACTTTACAGAGGAAAGTGCAGCTCCATTGAGAGTGGGAAAGCAGACTCAGGGTCGAGGCAGGGAGGAAGAGAACAGGGAAATGCACAAATGAACAGAGATTCACAGATAAAGCTCCCTCTGCTGTAGCCCCAGAGAGGAAGCCAGACTGAAGAGCTAAGCAGAGAAATCCAGACCAGTAAGTCCTGGCTCAGCCTCCGGGGGGTGTGGGAGACTGACTGCTAACAACCAAAAGCCTCAGGAGGACCAGTGAGCAGGACACAGCTGTTCACATGTCCCAAGAGTGCAGGATGATGTTCCAATGCCTAAGATGTCTCAGTGAGTTTCCTTTGATGATCTAATTAGCCAGATCAGTCTCCTACGCTGGGGAATTCTTCTCTAAGCATCACCAACAAGGTATTACAGGACAGTCACACATCCAAGGCAAGCCAAATCGGCTTCATGCCCTACCTGGGACAGTGCTGAGCTGTTGCAAACAAAACCTCTTACCAGATTTTGTCTGGCCTCTGAGCCGGCAGCATTTCTGCAGTTCGGTCGTAGTAAGTGTCGATGGTCAAGTTCCCATCCGTGTTGTGTGCGGAATGGAAATTGGAAACGACTCGGGTTGGAACACCTAAGCATCTCATTACTACAGAGAGGAAGGAGAGATGGCTGAACTCATGTCAGGCAGAATCATTACCTTTTCATGCACAGTTTCTCACCTTTAAACTTGCAGCATCTGTTTTCTTCCCAAAGGGTAGAATGAAGAGAAGCTCCTGCCCACTTGCCCACCTGCCCACCTACCTAACCTGCCCACCTACCCACCTACCCACCTGCCCACCTTCTCACCTGCCCACCTGTCCTGTCCACCTGCCCACCTGTCCACCTGCCCACCTACCTAACCTGCCCACCTATCCACCTGCCCACCTTCTCACCTGCCCACCTGCCCACCTGCCCACCTACCCACCTGCCCATCAGCAACATCCATCCACAAAGTGGAGAAATCATTTGTGAGCAACTTAAAACAATAATTAACTTCTCGTTCCCTGAATTTTTCCCCCCCTTGGCAGCTCTCCAAGTTAAAAGCAACAAGACTAAAACGCATGAGAGTTTTAAAAGGAAAAACAAAAAGCTTGACGAGTTTCAAAAGAGAAATTGTGTGACCTGTGGTGAGTGGCTTAAGTTCTCTAGTTAGTCTCCCTGTACGTGAGAGAGTGAGGAGTTGAACTGCCCGGCTTTCGATTCTGAAGTTCTGAATCTGTCATTCTACTTAAAAGAGTTGAAAGAAAGATGAAAATTAGAGGGATGGGGATGTAGCTCGGTGACAGAGTGCTTGCCCAGCATGTACAAGGTGCTGAGTTTGTTCCTCAGCACTGCATCCTATATAAATAGCTGAACAAGAAAACAAGTAAGAGGGTGGCTATAGATAGAATATTCATTCTCTGTAGAGATACAGATACAGGGGGTGACAGCAGAGATTGGGAACTACTTAGCAGCTTTAATAAGCCAGCAGCTCCCTCTTGTGGCTTCTCAGGATGGCACGGGAAGCTATGATTGCTTATAGCAGACATTATTCCATGCTTACACACCCACTAGCTGCCAACAACCAGTTGTAGTCAAGAGCCGAGCATGTCTTGGGACTAGGTCCTCACCCCTGTCAGTATGGTAAGTTCAGAAGGTGTCTCTCCTACCCACTCTTCCTAGGAGGGCAGACAGTGTCTAATGAGGCTGCTGAGAAGGCCACAATGTTGTTTTATTTTGTTTTGTTTGCTTGCTTTTTAAGTAAAAGGAAAAAGAATAAGAGTCTTTCTGTCTCTGCACACTGAAGAGCCCCCAGCAGAACCACTTGTCATAGTTAGGAAAGCACTGCACCTGGGCTTTCCACACATCTGCAGGGTGCACAGACTCAGACCTGGCCAAAGGCAGCTTAATGGTCATGGTTCTCTCTATTCAACATCCCCAGCACTCTGCTGGCCTGTGAGGACAGAAGGGCCTAGAGAGGGGCCCAAGCGATGGATCTAGTCCTTTTCCTGCTCTTCCTAGAATCAGAAGGTCCAAGGTGAACTCCATAATGCCCACCTGGCTACCACTGGGAACTTTCCAGGCCAAGGCAGAATGGGGGCTATAGGAGGCCAGAGCAGCCACAGCCCCGCCCTGAGTAGATAAGGTCTCCCGATATCTACTCAGATTTATATCTCTGCATCTGAGGCCACAGAATCTAACTATAAGACTATGCTTCCCCTCAGAGAGTCATAAATAGCAGCCTGTTCTCATCCTATGTCCCGCCCCCTTCCCAAAGGGAATCAACCTATTATCTCAGCCAACACCTAGCACAGGGCATGATCAGATAGCCCCATGGGAGCTCTGCTCTGCATGAGGGAGACAGGTCCTCTAGGTCCTTCATCTTTCAAGAGACTTGGGCCAAGAATTTGGCACTGAACTCTAAACAGCTGAGAATGCATCCCATTGAGTAAAGCGTCCCTGATCCTCAAAAGGTAGTTAGCAGGGCAGCAAAGCTCTAATTGTAAGTCAAGTCCCTCAGGGAGGTCTATGTGCGCGGTCAGGCTATCTGGGATGTATCTACATGCATGTCCGTCCGTCTTCCACCTGTTGGTCCACTGCAGACTGACCTTGAGCAGAGCAGGTGGTGGGAAGAAAGGTCCTGCCTCTGTGGGGACTGCAAGTTGTTCTATCCAAATGGCCACCATTTTGTGTGTGTGTGTGTGTGTGTGTGTGTGTGTGTGTGTGTGTCTGTCTGTCTGTCTGTCTGTCTGTCTGTCTGTCTCTTCAGGCAAGATCACATCTAGTGCAGGTTAGCCTAACTCCCTATGTAGCCAAGGAAGCTCCTTGCTTGGATCCAACTGCTTCCACCTCTCAAATGGTAGGATTAGAAGCATGCCCCACCGTGCTCAGGTATCCACTGTTAATAGTATTCATCAAAGAGAAGGTGACATGGTTGCCAAGATCATCCCCTAGAGATGGGTTAGTATGCAGGTTAAAGAACTCACGTACACACTGCTCCCTAGCCATGGGCCATTGGTGGAAGTCCAGTCCCTTCAAGAGCTGCAGTGGACTCTGAGAGTAGGTATTATCATGGCCTGGTCTCAAGGGGGAAATCAGGAAAGTCAGTGGGTGAGGCTTCACTCACCCGTGCACATAACCGAGGCAAAGACCCAACACTGTCCATATTTCACAGGCTGCCCACCCCTGGCCGACCACTGCCGCAAGATGGCCACGCTGCCGTTCCATTCCAGAGGGCTGGTGCCCTGGGAGTAATCCTCTCCCCAGTTCCCCTGAAGCACACCATTGTCGTCATTGCTGTTGATCTGCAAAGGGCAGACAGGCGGTTTGCACAACATTCAGGAGATGCTCAGGCCGTCCGTCCTCGGGCAGGGGCAGAAAGCATCTGTTCTTACCATGGCGCTTACCACCCTGCATACGTACACCACGTTGTTTCTCTGAGAGTGGTCTTTGGATGGGTTCTTTAGAAAATAGAGGCTCTTGTTCAGGATCTCAAAGCAGATATCAATGATGTCCTCCTCAAACTTGAAAGGCATTTCAAGGGTGAAATCAGAGAAAAAAAAAATTGTAGAGTCCAGAAACTTGGGCATTAACAAGCTTTTAAGGGGTGACTTGTTTGTGCAACAGGGACATTGGGAGCCTTACCATGAGACACAATCACATATCAGATATAAATCAAACTGGAAATGTATTAGAATCAGAGGTCTTATTTATAATTTTGTTTGTTAGTATTTCATGTGCATTAGTGTTTTGTCTGTATGTATGCCTGTGAGAGGGTATCAGATCCCCTAGAACTCCAATTAAAGATAGTTGTGAGCTGCCATGTGGGCTCTGGGATTGAACCCAGGTCCTCTAAAAGAGCAGCCAGTACTCTTTTTTTTTTTTTTTAAGATTTATTTATTTATTTATTTTATGCATATGAGTACTCCACCATTTGCTCTCTTCAGACACACCAGAAAAGAGCATCAGATCTCATTACAGATGGTTGTGAGCCACCATGTGGTTGCTGAGAATTGAACTCAGGACCTCTGGAAGAGCAGTCGGTGCTCTTAACCACTGAGCCATCTCTCCAGCCCCCAGTAGCCAGAGCTCTTAAGTGCAAAAAAATTGAGCTGTGTGACTCTTGATGGAAGTGCAAAGATTTGAGAAAATGGGAGAGAAGGGTTTTGAAGCCCCAGATTCAACACTATAGGGCAGCTTGCCTGCTGCAGCACTTGGGAGAGCAGGCCCTGCACCACACCTAGGCAGCACAGTATGAGCTGGCCCTGGTGGCACAAGCACTAGAGAGCTGGTGGGCTGACCAACTTAGCTTCTACTCAGGCCCAGATCCCAGGCTCTGAGCTGTCCCACCCCAACATCTACCTCATCTATGAACTGCTGGAGCACATGACACAGGGCAACAACAGGGTATGGATACCAAGATTCAAACTTCAGATGCTGTCTAAAGTCTCAAAATAGTGTTGTTGTTTTTTTTTTTAAATTCTTCCCATCAGTTTTAAAGTATGAATGGAATCTTTTATGGTGAGTTATAAAAAAAATAGTAGTGTTGCAGCATAGAGGGGAGGATGGATTCCACATTAGGGGGGAGGGACTTCACATTTAAGGCTAGTCTGTGCTCTATAGGAAGTTAACTAACCCCGGGAAAACAAGTCAATGAGAAACTGCCTTAAAAAACATAAACAAGCCAGGAGGTGCACCTTTGCTGAGGAAGAACACACCTTTAATCCCAGCACTAGGGAGGCAGAAACAGAAGGATCTCTGAGAGTTCAAGGACAGCCTCATCTCAAGAGAGAGTTCCAGGACAACAAGGGCTACACAGTGAAACCCTATCTTGAAAACACAAACAAACAAATATAAACAAAGCCAGGCAGTGGTGATACACTCCTTTAATCCCACATGTAGGCAGGCAGATCTCTGAGTTCAAGGACAGCCTGGTTTATAGAGAGTTCCAGGACAGCCTGGGCTACAGAGAGAAACCCTTGATTTTTCAACAAACAAACAAACAACAACAAACCAAAAGCACGAGGGTAGATGGACAGAGGTGTGATGGTCCAGTGGGGGAGAGAGCCTGCCACCAAACCTGATGACAGCGGTCAAGTTCCAGGGCCCACATGGCGGTAAGAGGGAAATGACTCCAAGTTGTTCTCTGACTTTCATATGTGCCATGGCATGCTTGTACCAATTCCCATATACATATATAAATAAGTAAAATTAATGAATTAAAAAGTTAAAGCAGTAGGAGAGAGGACCTGAGTTTGATTCCCAGCACCCATGCAATGGCTCATGATTGGAGGCATAATGTTACTGAGCACTGAGTAAAGTTCATCCTTGTGTTACTCCAATGCTGATTTCTGTGCCTCCCCACTCTCACGTGGCTGCAGTCCTCATTCTGAGAATCTCTTGTCTCAGCATTGTGTAAACATTGCTCCCCAATTATCCCCTAATTGGTCAATAAAGCTAGCTGATCAGCCAATGACTGAGCAGGGGACAGAATAGGGTTGGACTTCTGCCTAGCCAAGGGACAGGTAGCAAGAGAGAGAAAGTGGAGACTAGCCACAGGCAGAGAGTTGAGGAGAGACCATGAGAAAACACCTGGAGCCCAGGGAGCTGGGGGGTAGCCAGATTAATTTAGAGGAATAGAATAGAGTAACGCTGCTCAGTTATTGTGCCAAATGTTGGGGAGCTAGATGGATTAAGAGGAAAACAGAGACACTCTTATTTAAAAAAAAAAAAAAAAAGTCACTAACCCATAATCTTCTGTAACTCTAATCTCAAGGAATCATTTCCTTTTTCTGGCTTCCTTGGGCACTAGGCATACACATCACAGATATACATACAGGTAAAACACCCATACACAAAAAAAATTGTTTCCAAGTGAAGTGGTAGGAGATATTGCCTCATTGACTGTTGCTTTCAAATCATAGAAGAATGAAAGACTTGTCATAAGATGGCCCCTAGTAGGACTGATAACTGGTATGTAAACACTCATTTCAGTCATTGGTTGGCTTGCATCATGCTTTCTTAGTAAAGCATAAAAACTTTGAAAGGAAAGCCATCTTTTCTTTGCTTGCCCCTCTTAATAGATGAGAAATTGTCCAGCACCTCACACAGTACCCCTTGTTAGCTAACAGCCCCCCAACAAGGCCATCCTCCCTCCAGGAGGTGGTGTTACCTGCCCATAGTTCCAAGGCCTGGAGGTAATGGAATTTGTTTGACCCTTGTAAACAAAGCCGTAGTCACTCATGATATACTCCCGCAGTAGTGTTTCGCTTGGCAGGTAGACATCATCCTCTGGGCAGGAAGAAGGAACGGAGAGAAAAAAGAAACTCACAAGGGAAAGGACAAGTATGGAATAAAAACAGCATAAAAGAAGTAACATCCTTCTGAAACAGAGAGCCAATGGCTGACCCTGGACAACAGATATCAAGACTAGACCCTTCTAAAATCCAGCCATGTGCTTCTCCAGAGGCTAGCAACAAAATCTATGCTATAAAAAAAATATAGATTATGAATTATAAGATTATTTCAGACTTTTGGAAAATACAGAAAGAAGTCACTCATTCCCACTACTTAGAAATACCCAGCATTGGGCTGGAGAGATGGCTTAGTGGGTAAGAGCATTGACTGCTCTTCCGAAGGTCCTGAGTTCAAATCCCAGCAACCACATGGTGGCTCACAACCATCCGTAATGAGATCTGACACCCTCTTCTGGTGTGTCTGAAGACAGCGACAGTGTATTTATTTATAATAATAAATAAATCTTTAGGACAGAGTGAGCAGGGACTGAGCGAGCGGGGCCAAGCGAGGCTGACTGGAGTGAGCAGAAGTCCTAAAAAAGTCAATTCCCAACAACCAGATGAAGGCTCACAACTATCTGTACAGCTACATTGTGTACTATATTATTTTATTTTATGTATAATACATTGTGTTATATACATAAAATAAATATAAATAAATCTTTAAAAAAAAGAAATACCCAGCATTACATTATAATATATTCCATCTTCTTGCCATATGCATATATGTAATTAGTTAGAATCAAACTGAATTCCACTTGCTAAATTACCTCACTTAATGTTACAGTATGGATATTTTCATCGTGTTATTAAAAATTCTTTATGGGAGGCTGTAGAGATGGCTCGGCGGTTAAGAGTGCTGGCTGCTCTTCTAGAGGACCTAGATTCAATTCCCAGCACCCACATGGCAGCTCACATCTGTAACACCAGAACCACAGGATCAGATACCCTCACACAGACATTCAGGCCAAACACCAATGCACATAAAAGAAAAGTAAATAAAGCATTTTTTAAAAAATTCTTTGTGGGGCAACACCTACTTCTGAACTTCATGGGCCCCAAGCACGCACATAGCACACAAACACACACATACGCATGTGCGTAAGACGCTTACAGTAAGAGACTTACATATAAAATAAAAATAAAAATAATTCTTTGTGGGTCTAACTAAATGTGGTGTTGCACATTTTAATCCCAGCATTAGGGAGGCAGACGCAGGTGGATTTCTGTGAATTTGAAAATAACCTGTGAGTCTGCAGAGTGAGTTCTAGGCCAGTAGGGAGGGCCATGTAATGAAGGCCCATCTCAAAACAGCAAGACAAAACAAAACAAGAACAACAACAAAACTTGATAAGTGATTTTTGCAGGCAGGTCTGTCGCAGCATGTCTATAATTTCCAGACTCGGGAGAAAGAGGATTGTAAATTTAATACCAGCCTAGACAAACTCAGCAAGACCCTATATCACAAAAGAAAAAATTTAAAAAGACGTTTAGGGCTACTAAGAGGATTGAGCAGGTGAAGGCACTTACTGCTAACCCTGCTAACCTGAGGTCAAGCCCTGAGCCCCACGTGCTGGAACCAACTCCCCCAAGCTGACCTTCACACATGTGGGTGCGTGCATACACAAGTCAACCTTCCCACGTGTAGGTGCACACATAGACAAAGTTAATTTTTTGTTTCAGCACATAGAAATACATTGTACAGATATACAACGATTATCTGCCACGCTTTGCCAGGAGAAAGAACCTTTCCAATGCATCGAGTTAGCTCTACAAGCTGGGAGCAAGCCCTACCTGTACTCCATGGGTTAAAAAGCAAAATGAAATTCCCCAATGGGTAAGTCACACCAGGACCCTGGCCCCGAGAGATCTCTAGCTTCAGTGTGTAGTGGCCAATGACAGCACTAGCTGGTGAGAAAATCGAGACTTGGAGAGAGTTGCTGTCAATCGTGAAGTCAGAAGCACTCCAGACGTTGTTCTTAGCTCGGGTCTGGACGAGGAAGAAAGCGGCTCGGGTCCCCAGAAGCTCTGTGGGCTCTGGTCCTGAGTAGGAGAGAAAGAGGATCTCAAACAATGTCTGTGATGGCCGGGCAGTGGTGATGTATGCCTTTAATCCCAGCACTTGGGAGGTAGAGGCAGGTGGATTTCTGAGTTCGAGGCCAGCCTGGTCTACATAGTGAGTTCCAGGACAGTCAGGGCTACACAGAGAAACCCTGTCTCAAAAAACAAAAAAAACAAAACAAAACAAAACAACAACAAAAAAAAACCCAAATGTCTGTGATGGTGCTGCTGGAGGGAGGGTGGCCCAGCAGTTAAACACGCACCCTGCTCTTTCAAAGGACCTGAGTTTGGTTCCCAGAATCCATGTGAGACAGAATTCATGTACCTTCAGCTCCAGGAGATCTGATGCCCACTTATAGCCTCCCAGTATGTGAGCACACACACACTTAAAAGTAATAATTTTTAAAATGGTAAAATAAATGTGGTGTATGATTCCCAGCGGCCTGACAGAATCTGTATCTTCTCCCAACATTTGCTAAAAAGCCCTCTGGTTTGAGGCGTTTACTGACACTTAAGATTTTTGGGACTTCAGCTGGGCAGCGGTGGTACACGCCTTTCATCTCAATTCCAGCAGTCAGGAGGCAGAAGCAGGCAGACCTCTGAGTTTAAGGCCAGCATGCTCTACATAATGAGTTCTAGGACATCCAGAGTTACATAGAGAAACCCAGTCTCAAAAAAACAAAACAAAACAAAAAAAAAAAAACAAAAAAAACAAAAAACAGAAGGAATCTTTGGGACTTTGTTTTTTTTTGTTTTGTTTTGTTATTGTTTGTTTGTTTTTCCATTTCCAATCTGTAAAATGAGAGCCTGGTAGTGCCAACTTAAAGTCTTCTATGAGAATTAAAAGGAGGTCTGGAGAGTTTTATGCCGTGCTGCAAACCTACAAACATCACAGTTTGCTGAGCTGGACAAATATTTCCTTAACAGGACCAAAAGTACTGGTACAAGGGTCTTGGGGGTCCCAGAAGAGAGGCGAGGGCACCTCAGAGGCTGGTGGCGAGAGCCCCTCCTCCAGGTGAACTTTCTGTTTTGAGGGAACCTGAGGAGCTTGAGGGCAGAGTGAGCTCACCTGTCTCAGCCACAAAGGTGAGGTGGTCCTTTTGGGGCTGGAAGGGTCGACTGAAGACGATTGTTACGATGAAGATCTGGCCACGGCGCAGGATGAGCTTCGACGAGCCCAAATCCTCAGTGTGGTGATCCTTGTTGTTTCTGGGGATCTGCAGTTCCACAGACCTGAGCTCCAAGGCTGTCACTTGGGGAAGGAGGACAGGTCACTGCTCAGCCGAGACACTTGGAATCATTCACACGGAACCTGCCTGCATGAACCTTTTTTGCCTTTCTGCCTCCTAACTTCTGGATGACCTCAAAGGGTGATTGAGCAGGTCCTGGCCAGGGATAAGGAGGAAGATCCATCCTGGAGACACCAGAGCTGGAGGATTGGTGTCGCAGAGGGCAAAGCAAATCCCAGATAGTGAAAAGCCGCTCTTTCTATCATCCTGCTGGCTTAGGAATAAACATATTGGGATTTTGTATGAATGAAGTCAATGAGCTTTCTGGAGGCTGGACGTCTGCTATAAGGCAAGTCCCTGCTCTCAGGTGTGGGGGTGCATTACTTGGGGCTTACTTTCTGATTCTCAGTTTTATTTCAAGTCTATGCAGACAACATCATGGGTATATATCTAGTGTATGGCTGTAAGAGTCTCCTAGTACAGTAGACACGTGTATAGTCTACAGCGACTCAGCCCTAGGTTATTACCTTGACAAGTTGCTTGGACAGGTCACCTAAGAGTCCTAGACATTAGTGTGTTCATCTGAAAAATGGGGAGATGACCGTGTTATTTCATAGGGTTTATATCGATCGGCTTTCAGTGAGGATGCATGCGTGAGCACCAAGCCACACATAAAGAGAAAGTGTTAATCCTGGGAAGAAGCGACTGAGTCCAGGATTGCCCAAATCAAAGCAAGCTGTATTTGAGTGCACTCGGGGCTGGCCAGCCAGCCGCTATCTTCCCTAAGTCGGGGGTCTTCAGAGAGCAGCCCTCACTGGCTTCTTGGAGTTCTTTTTATAGAGGAGGTAAGGGGGTGAGAGAGTTGGCAGCTTATCCATTGATAAAAGGATAAGATAAAAAGGATATGCATCAAGTTAAAGGGGGTCAGCGGTCACAAAGGCAAAGACTGCATCAGTGAATAGCGGTTACAAGCAGTCTGCATCAGACCAACAACTTACCCTTGATTGCAAATAGAGGCCTTAATTAGCAGGGATTTGAAGGAGGTGTAACAGAGGACTTACTTCTTAGTTAAATTTTAGCACCAAGCAAACTGTCTTAACTATAAAGAGAACTCTCACCCTACACGGTATGTTCTCTGTTCTGGTCTAATTTCAGCCTGTGAGGTATTTGTTCGGACCTTGGTCTCATAAAAATACCTGGTAATTCTTAGTTACTCTGAGTGGTAGCTCGCTTTGAATTTATTCACTGTGCCTGCTGATGATGTTCATATTGCATTCATTGTCAAGAAAGATTCATCTGGTTTTCCTTCTAACAAGTCCAACCTATTAGTAGATTTCTAATGACTATCCTCTAAGCCAAACAACCACTGTCCTGTACATAAAAGGGCTGTTCACTCTAGGTGGGCTATTTACTTCCCTCTGGAAAGGTGAGGAGGGTCCTGAGACCCTTACCTGGGTCTCCAGCCACTCCCTACCATCTGCTCTAGGTAACTCTACCTTAGTTGCATGTGGCCTCCTGGAAGGGTTATGGTATGCATATAAGTGAAGGAAGACTGGGGGCGGGGCTCCATGTACGTTGCTGCTAAGGTGCAGCCCGTTCAAGGAGGAGCACATATACCCCTGAAAGTAACCCCTCACCTGTGCTCTGTAAGGAAGCCCAATAAACTCATTGGTTTCCCAGAGTGACCTATGTCAGAAAACTGTCTCGGTTTGTCACTAGGACTTTAGTTTTAGGAGAAGAAGTGGGTGCTGCTTATGTCTTCCTCTGTGAAGGAATTTCAGAGACACCGGTTATGGGATCAAGTGGAAGCAAGGAAAGGGGGCAGGGTGATGCAACTGATAGAAACCTAGGTAAGATCTCAGGGACCTACATGCTTGACCAGTAAGAAAAACAGTATAGACAATATCACAAAACCTGGACCACAGCCGGGTGGTGGTGGTGCATGCCTTTAATCCCAGTACTTGGGAGGCAGAGACAGGCGGATTTCTGAGTTCAAGGCCAGCCTGGTCTACAGAGTGAGTTCCAGGACAGCCAGAGCTATACAGAGAAACCATGTCTTGAAAAAAAAACCAAAAAAAAAAAAAAAAAAAAAAAAAAACCTGGACCACAGGAAAAGCAAGGACGTTCTTATTTCTAAAAGAGTCACAGTGTAAATTAGGGGTCATGGTGAAAAGTTTGAAAGCAGCTGGCCTAGATTCTGTTAGAAGGTGACTATATCTCATATTTTTGAGGGACCTGAAACATTCCTGCCAAGATAGGCCCCTGAGCTTCCTAAAAAGGTGCCCCACCCTATGCCTTTCAGAGGCCCACCCACCTTGAAAGGTAATGTATCTTGGAGAGGAGCGAAGGGCCCCAGGAGCCCTTACCTGTGCTTCACAGGAGAGAACAGGGCTGAGCCAGGCTTTCCTGGCTGCTGTCTATCCACTGCTAGAGCAGAGTTCCTAAAGGGCAGTTGGGTTCCCTTTCCCCAGGCCTCTTCCAGTTTGGGAAGCAAAGGAGAGAGGGAAGGTGCCTTCTCTCAAGCCCAAGGCTGCCTGCATGAAGAAACACATTCACCACCAGACACTTAAGCTTTCTTTTTAGTCCACTTAATGTAATGATGTGTTGGCTCACCCAAGGGCTTTTCATGTCAAGGAGACATGAATTAGAATAAAAGGAAAGGCTTCCAATGAAGCCAGAAAGGGAAGCTGAGAGAATCAGGAAGAAGCTCAACAATGCAGGAAATCCAGTAGAATCAATTAGCAAAACACGTCAGCACCCACAAGGCCTGACTTGGATGTGGTCCCATCGCTGTTAATGGTGTGGATAAGAGGAGAGGCGAGCCTCAGACGCAAGACTCCTGGCGCTTACTTCATTAACACAATGACAAGGGTGTAAAGGATGAAATTATATCCGGATGTATTATCAGCCTTAAAAAGGGGTGGGAGGAGACATTAAAACAGTTGTCTGCCTAGGAGGAATTCTCTGAGAAACCAAAACCTGAGCCAGCCCTGCTCTCGGGCAGGGCTGCCTCCCTCTGCTTGGATCTTGGTTCTAAGGAAATCACAATCATGCTTGGGTCTTTCTTTGGCCACTGAAGATGCCCCACCTTATGATTGCTTGCTTTCATAACACCTTTACTTTCTGAAGAGGATGGAATAGCATCTAGAGTTAGCCCCACAAAAACGGAGACCTTGATCATGTTGAAGCTGGGTTCCCCCATGTCTGGAACCAGGTATTTTAGAAAACCATGCTTGTGTTCAGAGAATTTTTACTATAAGCCAATCCATTATCCATGTCCAAAATCATTTCTGTCTCACAAATCCTCTGCAATGGAGCGTTAAAATTGTTCCTGACATGAAGGGGTGTTCTTGTCAGAACTGGAATTGAAGCCTAAGCAGGCTTGCTCCAGAGTCTGTCCTTAGTCTTCACCACCTCCTGCCTTCCCTGGTAACCAGGTGCTAAATTGTGTTTGCTGAATGGACAGGTGCAAGTGTGCGTGAACTTCAAGGAGCGCAGCATCAGAACAGTCAAGGGGCTGAAGTAGTTCAAAACTTATAAAAGTGGCTATAAACATGAAGGCTAGGAGCTTACTCAGAGCACAGTTAAACACAAACCAAAAGAACAATGGGATCTATATTTGATCTAGTAAAATGTTGATAATAATAACAATACCCTATTTGTTGAAGACATGTAGAAGTAGATTGTCTCAATGGGAATATAAAATTCATACAGACCTTTTAGAGACAGGGGATCCTTGGAACAAGCTGGCTAGCCAGACTAGATGAATCAGTAAGTTCTAGGTTCAGTGAAAGACCCTGGCTTAATATATGAGGTGTAGACTGATCATCAAAAACACCTCGTGTCACACTCTAACCTCTGCCTGTATATGACAGACATGAGTGCAAATGTGTACACACATACACACACACACACACCATCAAAGAATAAGGAGAAATCATCCCCTAGATGCCAAAAATAAAATAAAAGGTACTGATAACTACAGGAAAGGTTTCATTCCTTCAAGTTTTTTCAGTTTATCAAGCTTTTGTTTTGCACAGACATTTCTATACTCGGGAAGTATTACTTTGATCAAGGATGGGTTTTTGAACAGGAGCGACTCATCAAAGCTGTACATTGGAATTAGTTTAGCTGTGGTGTTTAGCCCAGACCAGAGAGGGGAAAAGCCAAGGGTGGAGATGGCAGCAAAACTTCTGTCGCAACTATCCAAGTCACAGGCTAATGGAGACTTAAATACAGGTGAGCAGGAAAGGGACCACCCATGTGTACCAGGGACCAGCTGCCATGGTGTGCAGCAGCTAATAAATACATGTTGAAATCATTTGATTTGCAGGGCTTCCTAAGGCCCCTGCAAGTGTAGGTGAAGACCAGAGCCAGCAAAGGAGTCCATGCCAAAGCCTGGGATGCTCCAGGTGGAGACACTAAAGGTAAGTTCCATATGATACAGCCAGTGGGAGAACTGGCCTCTGCCACCAAACTCTAGGTGGTTCAAGCCTTCCTTCAGCCCCACTCTGTGTCTGTGCTAGCTTGCTTTCTTTCCCCTAGTATTGTTGTTGTTGTTATTATTATTATTTTTATTATTATCATTATTAACTTTGATGCATTCTGCACTCCTTTTCATTTCTTCAGTTTTTTTAAAAAATGAGAAAGATTACAATTTAAAAATTACAAAGATAGCGTGTCGCACACCTTTAATCCCAGCACTTGGGAGGCAGAGGCAGGCAGATTTCTGAGTTCGAGGTCAGTCTGGTCTACAGAGTGAGTTCCAGGACAGCCAGGGCTACACAGAGAAGCCCTGTCTCAAAATAAATAAATAAATAAATAAACAAACAAACAAACATTGCAAAGATTACAAACTGAAAAAGTTTCTAAAGTGATTCCTATATAGTGAGATTACCAGAATGTTCTGTGGGTATTTAAATGTGAGAAAATTAAAATTTCTTATAACTCAAATGTTTAAATCCAAATTTCTTGGTCAAAGACCCAGAATCCTTCAGACTGTGGCTCAAACAGATTCCCATCTTATCTCCTGGACCCTCGTGAAGTAACTCTGACTTTCTCACACTGTGGCCTCCAAATGGACCATGCCTATGTCTAGACAGCCCTGACCCTCCCTAAAACTCTCTATGTCTCCACCATACCAGTTTTCCAAGCAAAATTCAGCACCAAGCTTCCTGAAATCCTTCCAAAGCTCTTAAGGACATGGTACCTGCCACAGTAGTTGGGTCTGTAGCTGATGTTTAGTGAGTGTTAGGAGGCCTCCAGGCTTTCTGTACACTATCTCCTTCTATCTCTACAACTATCCAAGAGCCTTTATCATTTCCACAAGACAGGTAAATAGAAAGATGATTAATAAAGTTAAATAACTTGCCCCATGTCACCTACTTAGGACCATTTAAACTTAGTTTGACTAAACCACCTAGTTCTTTGCCTGGAAAGTAGTCCTAAGGGGGCCAAACAATGATGAAAACCCACAGCTCCATTTCCATTCCATTATTCAAAGGTACCAAAGAATCCAGAAGCTGGGGCACTGGGTGAGGCTCAGTGGATAGAGCATCAGCTTAGCATGACAAAGCCCTAGGGTCAATTCCCAGCACCACTGGGATGTAGTAGCATCCATTTGTAACCCTACCACTTGAGTGGTTAGGTAATAAGATCAGAAGTTCTAGGTTACCCTCAGATACATAGTAAATTTGAGGCTAGCCTGGGCTACTGAGACTCTGTCTCAAATTACCAATAAGATAAAAACAAACAAACAAATAAACAAAGAGTACTGAAGCCCTCAGTTAGCTTAGTAGCTTGGAACGGAACTGGCCCCAGGACCCACCTGACCTCTTTCCATTCTGCAGTTGCTTAAGCTCAGAACCAACTAATTTTCAGTTAATCACTTACTGCTTCCTTGAAATGTTTTTGCTTAATGGTGACTATGTCACTGCTTAATCGTTTATACCCCGAACCCAGTAGTTTCAATAGCTGTTACGGAACAGAAAGCAGTTCCTGGGTTGACTGCACAGGTTAAATCATTTAGTCTTTTGACTCATGTATAAAAATAACTATAAATATGAAAGAAAGAATCATCTTGTCATACTCGCAAAATGCAAACTAAAAACCATAATGAGATTCACCTTTGGTCTATTGACAATGCTTGAAATAGCAAGACCCTGTTTTGTTCAGAGCATATGGAGATGGGCTGTCTCATAGAGTGAGACTGTAACTCATCAGACTTAAGGTCCGTTGATGTCCATCAAAACTTAAAGTGGGCATTGCCCTTGCTCCAACATTGGCTCTTTTGCATATAAAATACTCTTGCACATCCTTGCAAAATTCCACCGACAGGGCATCCATTGCATCATGGTTTGTAAGCATGAATAATAAAAGATAAATATCCATCAGTAAGAGACAGTGACTAATTAACATGTTTATTAAATAAGCTGTGCTTATATATATCCTCCTTGGATTTCCCAAAGCCATTCTAGCTCTGAATTTTAAATGCAAAATGGTCTACAGCTTCAGGAAAGAAAATGGATGACTGTCTGAATGGGCTCCAAGACCCAAATGAAGGCGGGGAAAGGAGAGGAAGGAGACAGACTCCACAGTGAACCGTGCATGACCGGTTCAGGCGTTCTGGTCTTCCCTGCACTCCTCCCTTCCCAGCCTCGCTGCCTCTCTGAACTTAACACCTCATAAAAGTTAAAGAGATTGCCAGTACTCACCAGGATCCATCTCCCTCAGGTCAGTCAAGGCCCTTCAAGTGGCCAGCATTAGGATTCTGATCCTGATGTGTCTCTGAGTGTTAGAGCCGTCCTTCCATCATGGAGCTGGGTGGGGCTGTCACCTGTTCTTCCTCCTCCCATCCCTTCCCTGAAATTTCCCGTTGTTCCAGGTGCCTTCTAGCTTATGGAAAGAAGCCCTGCCTTAAGCCTTTAAAACACTTGCTGAGGGGTTTGTCTCTGTGGCCTCGTTAAGCTGTAAAGTGCCCAAGCCAAGGCAAAGGCAGCTTCAGTCTGTCTGTGAGCTTTTCTGTCACATCTGGACTCAGGGTCGCGCTCATTTTCAACCCTCTAGGCTGGCATCACCCAACAGTGTCAGTGTTGGGACAGGAATGACTGGAAAACATAGTGGCTCAAGGAAAGTAACAAATGGCTAGTCACAGAGAGGGACAGTGCAGCCCATTAGACTCAGAGGACTCTGCACCCTGAAGAAGAACGAGGCATAGTGAAAAGGTGAACTCTCCAGGAGATTAAAGTGTCCAGTGAGACACTGAAATGTCTCTGATAGCTTGTTAACCAGTAGGAGTACAAGACAAAAATGATGCCATTTAGCTATTTGCACAGATATGCCTGTTTTAAAAAGATGGACTCTAAGGAACAGAATAGCTAAGAATAATTATGATCTTTTTTATATTTCACCTAGTAAAAAGTAAACTCTACAGTCAGTGCATAAGATGCTTTAATTAAGAAAGAAACACTAGGTCACTGAGATGACTCAGTAGGACCAGGACCCACACAGCAGAAGAATAGACCTGACTCCCATATATCATCCTGTGACCTCTACACTCACTGTCCCCGAAGCACATAAAATAAAAATAAATCTAAGAGTGTTTGAAAGTAAATAAACAGATAGCCACCAAGGTAGCTTAGTATGTAAAAGCACTTGCTGTCAACCTGGCAGCCTGAGTTAGATCCCCAAGGCATATATGATACAAAGAGAACCAGTTCTCATAAGTTGTCCTCTGACCTCCTCCCTTGGCCCATGCAGAACTCCACTCATGTGCTCACACAGCAAATGAATGAATAATTGAGGAAAAGAAGAAGGAAACAATCTTTTTGTTTGTTTGTTTGTTTGTTTTTTTGTTTTTCGAGACAGGGTTTCTCTGTGTAGCCCTGGCTGTCCTGGAACTCACTCTGTAGACCAGGCTGGCCTTGAACTCAGAAATCCACCTGCCTCTGCCTCTCAAGTGCTGGGATTAAAGGCATGTGCCACTAACCCCCTGGCAGAAACAATCTTTAAGAGAAAGTAAGAAAACAGGTAAGAAGGCCATGGCAGGAGTGAGTGTGATGTGTATAATGTGTGTATGTTTGTGTGGTATATGTATGTATATATATGTATGTGTATGTATGGGTGGTGTGTGTAATGTGTATACATGTTTACGGTGTGTGTGTGGGGGTATATGTAATACGTATGTTTGTGTGATATATATGTGTATATGTGTGTGGTGTATGTAATATATGTATATGTTTGCGTGATGTGTATGTATGTGTGTGTGATATGTGTGTATATGTTTGTGGTATATGTGTGTATGATTGTGTATGTGTGTATATGTTTGTGGTGTGTTATATATATTTGTGTACCAGACTGACAATTTAAAAAGAAGCAGATTCTCCATTACACATTCCTAGGGAAGAGCTAAAATTGGAAAATAAGTATTGTGAGAAAACAAAGACTTCACACCTTTACTGATTCTTCTCAAAGGTGTGTAAGAGGTAGGTAATTCCCTGGGTTAATCTTTGTGACTCACTGAAAACTCCTACACCTACCTTAATCACAGCTTTCTGTCACATTCCCTGCCTGTTTTAATGTGTATAATGTATTGAGAAAGTAGTTCCTAATCAGACTGGTCAAAATTGCTCACTACCAGCCAGGCATAGTGGCACATGCCTTTAATCCCAGAACTTGTGAGGCAGAGGCAGACAGATCCCAATGACTTTGAGGCTAGCCTAGTCTACAGAGCAACTCCAGAACAGCCAGGGCTGAGTTACACACAAAACCCTGTCTCAAAAAGCCAAAAAATGAAAATTCAAATTCAAATTCAAAAAATAAAAATAAAATCACTCACTCCCAAGTATTTTCTGAATATCCACAGGCTTTATTTTATCGAAATCACTCTATGTTAGCTCAAAAAAAAAAAAAAAAAAAAACAAAACTAGTTACTGATGTAAAGAATAACTTTTTCTTTTTTTCTTGGAGGAAGGGTATGGGTGGTTTCTGAGAATCACTATGTAACTAACCTCAAACTCACACTCCCTGTGTCTCAACCTCCCAAGGTTTGGGATTATGGGGATGTGCCACTGCTCCCAACTTTAAGAATATTTTATAGTAGAAATATATGTATTTTGAGGAACACAGAATTTTTATACATAATTTTGTAAGAACATTCTGAATTTATAGTAAAGATATTTTTGAATGTGATGTTTGTGTGTGCACACACGTGTGTATGTGCATGCATGTGGAGGGTCAGAGGTCAGCTTTGGGATGTAGGCACCAAAGTTCTGCCATGAATAGATTAAATGAATGGACTGGCACATTCATGGGTTATTACTGAGGGGGTCTGCCTTGTGGATGTATCTCTTTCAACATTTGAAGCTCTGAATCAGGACTCTGCATCATGGCCACCAGCAGGAAAATCCTCACCAGGCACAGACCTCAGCCCTGGAAATGAAAGTTGAATAAATCTTTCTGAGCCAGGCAGTGGTGGCATTTGCCTTTAATCCCAGCACTTGGGAGGCAGAGGCAGGTGGATTTCTGAGTTCAAGGCCAGCCTGGTCTACAGAGGGAGTTCCAGGACAGCCAGGGCTATACAGAGAAACCCTGTCTCGAGAAAAAAAAAAAAGAAAGAAAAGAAAAGAATAGCCTGATCTACAGTGAGTTCCAGGACAGCCGAGGCTGCATAGAGAAACCCAGTCTAGAAAAACCAAATAAATAGATAAACAACCTTTCTGCTTTGTAAATTTCTCAGCTTGTCAAATTCAGTTACAACAACAACAACAACAAAAAATGGACCAAGACAAAGTAGAAAAGAGGTTTCTCTATGTCTAAATTAAAGAAAACACAGCAATATTATCCAGCTTAGTTGGAGAATTTCCATTTGGTCAACCCAAAGGCCCCGTTATGAGGCTGAGTGTCTCAATTTCTACTACTGCAGTGTATACAGATTCTACAAGCCCTGACTCAGCCAAATGCAGATGGAAAATGTGCCAGAGTGCTGGGGGTAGTTCTGGGAGGTGCTGTTGTCTGTAGTATGGCTCTGGAAGAGGTCATGCAGACAAGTTTTTAAAAGAGACAGAGTGAAAAAGGTTTTCCAGGCCAGAGGTGCAGTGTGAGCAAGGTCAGCAGAGTGGTAACAGCTGGGGCTGCTTTCGAACCTGGCATGGGAGATGGCACCGCAGTCAACACCCACTTCATAAAGCCAGTGTTTCAATGAGAAGAGAAAGATGGAGCTGCAGACTTGCAAAGTCAGAGCTATTTTTCCTGCTGTTTAGACTTCAGAGTTCTATAGCTGTGGGTGATAAAAGAAATCAAGCTTTTGCAAGCCTTTGGAAATTGCCACCAGCATACACTGATGTCTTATATGCCACTTCTCTACCTGGCCCCCTTGCTAGGCAGTTATATAGGAGAAATACTTTTAATTAACTTGGGATCGGGCTAAATCATGCTTATTATACCCATAGCAGTACAAATCCTGTTTTCTATTTTTAGGGATTGAACCCCTATACATGCTAGACTAATCCTCTACCACCAAGCCATATCCCCAGCCCCTCAAATTCTCTTCTTTAGCCGACCTTGACATATTCAATTTGTACTCTACACTTTTTCCTAAGACAGCACATACCAGGTGGCTGGAGAGATGGCTCAGTGGTTAAGAGTTCTTCACATCTTGCCAGGGCTGTTCCCAGCACCCATGTGGTGGCTCACAGTCCTCTGTAACTCCAGTTCCAGGCAAATCTGACACCTTCTTCTAACCTCTTTGGGCCTTGGATGTGCGCAGCTCACATACATACATGCCAGCAAAATATATGCATACAAAAATAACGCTTTTAGATTAGCTTTCAGAATAAAAAGTCAGAATCATCGCTATGTTGGTAGTGCTCAACGCTGGTAGGTTAAGTAATCTACTAGGTTTTCAACAAAACAAGACAGCAAGCTCTGTCTTGTATAGACACACTGAAACCCTTCCCTAGCTCCACACCCTTATACCTATGCCATATCTTTTTCATTCGAAGATCCCTTAGTCACTTCCAATCCAGAAAGTTCAAAATCAAACTCATTGACTCTACTCACCAACCCCAAATGCATTTATTCAGTACCCCGTTAAATACTATAAAAGTCCACTAGTTGAGTGGAACTTACTATTTGATGGTGGTGTGGCCAAAGGAACAGTACAGAATTGTTATTTAGAGAGGCTGGTTCGGGATCATCCTCCTGCCTCTCTGAGCTAAAGCGCTTAATTGATCTTAAGCACGTTAGTCTCACCAAGCTGCACTTTACTATGTAAAATAAAACTAACTCCAATGCTTTGTTCCTGGGGTTGCTTTCAACATCAAATAATGTTGTAGGAGCCCTGAAGTGTTTTCGGAACACTAAGCACTTTCATTAGTAATAAAGGCAGGATTCGGGACTGGAGAAATGGCTCAGTGGTTAAAAGTACATACTGAGTTTAGCAGAGGTCCCAAGTTCTGTTCCCAGCATCCATATCTGACGGCTTGCATCTGCCTGTAACTCCGGATCCAGATCTGACGCCTCTGGCCTCGACAAGCACCTGCATTTACTGCACTAGCCCATTCAGACATATAATTAAGAAATAAAAATAAATCATAAAGATTTATGATCTTCCACACTCTGAGATTTATATTGTGTTAGAGAATACATCAAGAATTGCTGCTAGCTGCTCACAGACATTCCAAGCCAAGGAGAATTTGACGTGTGGTCCAGAGCCCAGCCTCCTTCTCCTTTGTTATTGATTGTTCTCAGGAATTTACAAGTAGACAGCAGCTTGCACTGCTCTGGCCTTGCATTTAACTCAGCCTGGAGGTTCTGCAACCTTCTCTTACTCCGTCCATATCTGTAGCCACATAGCCCTCCATCTTATCTCTCACTGTCTTGTTGATCTCTGTTAAACTCCAAAACTAAAGTCTCTCCCAAGCCGTTCTCAGCCTGATCATTCTTGCCTTCTCCCAGCGGGTCTGAGATATCACCTCCTCACAGACACTTCCTCTGAATAGCCCAGGATAGTCCAGGGCATTGCCTCTCTTGAAGCACCACTGTCCTTCCTGCCAAGCTCTGAATAGCCTTGTTTTGTATACTTTGTTTTCCCTTCTCCCGGGCTTCTGTATGTTCACTCAGCTAAGCCCACCTAACAGTCTGGAGCAGTCTACAAAATAAAGCCAGCCTTCAAGGGCATGTGAATTGTAACACTACTAGCTGGAAGCCAATCACTCCCCAGGGTGCCCCTTTCCTGGAAGTCCCAGAGAACCCTCTAGTTGCTTACTTCTGTTTGTTGATCAGTCTTGAGGGAAAGCACAGCAGCTGACTGGAGAGCAAATCCTTATACCCCACTCTTCAAGGATGAGTTCTCTGGCTCCAGGATGCTGGTTCTCAGCCAAGTCCATGGGCCTGGGAGGCTTTACAGTTCTATAGACAGAATGCAAGCAGGAGGAGTTGTGATGAAACTGGCCACACCCTTTACCCAAGATAAGCTCCAGATGACTCTTGGGTTCTATTCCCAAAGAAGTTTCTTTCCTCAGGAGGGCCTGCACCGATCCTGTCTTTGCCCCAAGATGCCAATTTGAACACCCTAGGTCTTCAAGCTTGTTTTAATAATCAGTACCCAAGTATAATAGTTGTGGTTCGTTCCCAGTATCCTCTTCCCTGTTGATTTTTCTACTGGAATTTTCTAAAGGCATGCTCTCTCAATGTAGCCCAGGTTGACCTCCAACTTGTAAATCCTCCTGGGTTATTGATTTGAATGCTGAGATTGTAGATGTGCACCATGCTAAGGGCATTGTTTTGCTCTTTGGAAATGATGGAGGGTTCCCCAGTTTCTACATATAAATCCTAGGATAGAACTCAATTCTTTATTTTGCTACCAACAACTTCATGAGCTTGCCTTGACAAGAATTCTCATACTTCCCATGCATTTCATTCATTGATTCCACAAACACTTAGTGCATACCTATCATGAGCCAGGTGGTGTTCCAGGCTCCTCAGGTACAAGTGAGCATATAAAAATATATCTGGTAGAAGGGTTTATTTGGGGCAGTGTAATGGGAACTGTGATTTGCATGGTAAGCTTAGAATTCTGTCTTTGGGAATTCTCTTAGAGAATATCTCAAAGAGAGAGACAAAAAGACTTGGAAGATTCTGAGATGCTAAGAGCTGAGGAGCTCTGATGCCCAAGCAAACAGCTGCACAAACCAGGCTTGAAGGAAAGAACCAAGTTAGCACTTGGTTGAGAAAGACAGCCAAAGAAACTTAAGACACATCTCAGATTTAATTTTAGGAGTTTTTTTTGAATAGCAATAGGAAACTCTTAAAGGTTTAAAAATATTTTTGTAAAGATCTATTTATACTGTCTTATGTGTGTGAGTGTTTTGCCTGCTTGTGTATGTATAACATGCGCATGCCTGCCCATGGAGGCTATATAGAAAATGAAGACAATGAATCGAGAAAAAAATTGAGCCTTGATTCCTTTTGCCAGACTTTGCTTTCATTCTTTTAAAAATAATCAATAAAAAATTTTGCAAATAATGAACAATCATCAATAAAGGAGAATTTTCAGGACCTCAAGAGGCAGAAAGCAGTTAAAAGAGTACTCTGTGCAGTTCAGAGGATGCTGTATGATAGCTATACTTTAGGTTGTGAATGAGTGAGTTTACTAAGTATATAGCAAGCCAAGACAAAAGAATAAAACAGCAAGGGAAAAAACTCGCAGAGCATCAGATTAGTTACATTACCAGGTAGAAACTAGATCTGGAGAAAACACTTGGAGCTCTTATCAACAAAGAGAGTCCCAAAAATCATTCCCCCTCCTTTCCTTTCTCTTTATTTTTCATTCCCTTTTTCTTTTCCAAATGTCCATGTCAATATGAATCTCTTATAACAGTGTACACAGCTAAACATAAAGGCTAAACATTGTGTTGAAGAAAACAATATGGAGTTAGTGCTGGTCCTTTCTCCCACAGTGTGAAATGAGCCCCTGTGCAGTGGGGCTCATTTCTCAAGTTTGTGGCCATGGAGAAACTTGGAAGTTAACTTGACCAGAGACTGGGGTATTAATGGGCAAGAGCCTTGGAACTATTTTGAGAGAATGATTAAAAGCAATCAAATTTAAAAGTAAACCAGGGATGGGAGAGATGGCTCAGTGCACTTGTTGCTCTTGTAAAGCACCAACAAGCACCATGGCTCACAACCGTCTGTAACCACAATTTCTGAGGATCCAACAGGCACATGTGGTGCACATACATGCAATGCAAATGAAATATGCTTAGGCACAAAACAAATAGATAACAATTTAAGAAGTAAACTGATTCTAAACTGGATGTGGAAGAAAAGTAGAGGCAGAATTAAGCTGCTAGGTAGAGACAAAGTGGGGGTCCTTGATTCCCCAGACATCCTGATGCAATTAAAGACATTTTCTTTTCTCTCTCTCTTTTTTTTTTGAATTCAGTATATTTCTTTTTTTTTTAGATATTTTCTTTATTTACATGTCATATGATATCTCCTTTCCCAATTTCCCCTCCAAAAAAAGAAAAGAAAAAAGAAAATATATATAAAAAAAAACCCTATTCCCTCCCTCTTTTCCTCTCCCCCTGCTCACCAACCCACCCTCTCCCACTTCCTGGCCCTGGCATTCCCCTAGGCACTGGGGCATAGAACCTTCACAGGGCCAAGGACCTCTCCTCCCATTGATAACCGATTAGGCCATCCTCTGCTACATATGCAGCTGGAGCCATGAGTCCCACCATGTGTACTCCTTGGTTGGTGGTTTAGTCCCTGGGAGCTCTGAGGGTACTAGTTAGTTCATATTGTTGTTCCTCCTAAGGGGCTGCAAACCCTTCAGCTCCTTGGGTCCTTTCTCTAGCTCCTTCATTGGAGATCCTGTGCTCAGTCCAATGGATGGCTGTGAGCCTCTACATCTGTATTAGTCGGGTACTGTCAGAGCCTCTCAGGAGACAGCTATATCAGGCTCCTGTCAGCCAGCACTTGGGGCATCCACAATAGTGTCTGGATTTGATGACTGATTATGGGAAGGATTTCTAGCTGTAGAGGAAACTGGGTGTTTTCTACAGTGGATACAGTAATCTGTGAAAACCACGTTTTTGGTTTTGAATGAGTGTGTTTGTTGAGTATATAACAAGCAAAAGTAAAAGAACAAATAATGAGTAGCAGATAGAAACAGCAGATAGCAAAAAAAAAAAAAAGCAAACAAACAAAAACAACAACAACAAAAAAGAAACCATCGTCAAATCAGCTTTCAACACCTAGCTGAGGTTACTGTCGTGTCCTGATTGAGGGAGCCAACAAAGGAGATAATATGGAATATCCAGCAGAAACCAAGTGGAGAACAGTTGGTTTCCCCACTGATGGAATGAGCCAATTCAAGCCAAATCAATAGTATAAATGCAGGTTTATTGAGAGGCAGCTCTGGGGTGAGTTCACCCATCTCACAGATGGAGGTCAATGGAGCCATAAGCCTGGACTAAAGCAAGGGGATTGGTCCTAGGCTCAGAGTGATGACCTGTGAGCTTGGAGTGAGATTGTGCCTGTATAAGGTTTAAAAAAAAAAAAAAAAGCTGAGTTCCTGGGTGGGCATTTGCCAGTAGGTTTTTGGAAATGTGGATACCAGGAGAGATGACATGTTAACCCAGCATTTTTTCTTTGTGGGATGGATCGGAGGAAGAAGAACAAACAGAGCTTCTTAGCATGAACAGGGGATGAGCAAGGGTTCCAACCAACCAGCAAGGTTAAGGAATCCATCTAGGGTTCCCAACTGAACTTTCTCTCCATGGATGAACTTCTCATGGCTGAACTTCTGGCTTCTTTCCCCCACTACAGACATTTTTATGTCACGGAATAGAGAATAGTAATCCCGGTTGAAACTGCTTTACAAGGAGATGTTTCCAAGGAAACAATGTTTCCAGTCTTGAGCTGTTTACTCTATTTCTTCTTGTCAGAAGGGGGTCTTTGAGACAGACATGCTTGCGTCTACATCTGTAGAGCCAACCCTGGTCCAGAGCCAGCGTCCCAGTGAGCTCAAACAACACGTGACAACAATTTACCAGTAAAATGTGTGTTGCAAGTAAGGAAATTTGAGCAACTTGACATTGTGGTAAAGAATGAGAAAACAGGCTGCAGACAAAGCTGCTTTAAAAACATAATGCAATGGGGCCTTGATCACAAGTGACCCTCAGGGAGAGGCAACCGCTGAACTTCCTGTTCTCTCCTTCCCACACTCTTCCTAGTCTATGTGTCTGTGCCTGTAGGATTTGGTGAAGAGGTTGTATTATGTCTGACCTTTGACCCACCTTAACTATAACTGTGACCCGACAGCACACTTTCATCAGGAATATCTCCTATTTTACTGCAGGACTCTAACCTGCTTGGCATTTACACCTGTTCAAACTTTAGAAAGCAGAGGGCATTGGTGGAGCATAAAAAAAACGTACTACTGTAAGAATGTAAGACCAGGCTGGGTGATACAGGAAGAGGCTGTCTCTCCCCAACCCCTCCAAAAAAGTATTAAAAGAAGTTGACACATACCCCTATGATCAAACCTTAACCACTGGTATCCAAGACGTGCTGGTGAACACTCTTCCTGGTCTCCTTTAGGGAAGGCATTCTGAGCTGTGTTCTACCTCCAAGGTCCTCCGAGGACTGACCACAGCAGTGACCAGTGTACTAGCACAATAACATAAAATTGATCTTAATAATTTTACACTGTCTGTACAAATGGAACCTAGTACTTTTAAAACATTATGCAACTGCCACCGTATCTACTTCTAGAAGGTCTGCACCATGCCCTCCAGGGACTACGTACCCATTAAACTGTCTCCATTCCTCCCATCCCACCAGTCACAGAAAACCACCAATCTGTTACCTAGCTTTATGAACTTACTCTTTCGATACTACAAACAAATGGAATCATATAATACACATCTTACAGCATTAGTCCCTCATGAATGAAGTCAGAGCATGCCTTCAAGGCAGTGATCTGGTGGAAGAACCTGAAGCAGAGACCATGAGGGAATAGCGTTTAATAGCTTGCTACCCATGGCTTGCTCAGCGTTCTTTATTATACAGCCCAGCACCACTTGCTGAGAACTGGTGCTGCTTACATTGGATTAGGCTCTCCCATAGCAATCATTAATCAAGAAGATGCCCCCGACACTTGCCTTCAGGCTAACCTGATGGAGACATTTTTTCGAGTGGAGTTCCTTCTTCCCCCATGAACCTAGCTTGCATCAAGTTGACCAAACAAAACAAACAAAAGCAAAACAACAAAACTGTTAGACCCATTGTCTTAGTCAGGGTTTCTATTCCTGCACAAACATCATGACCAAGAAGCAAGGTGGGGAGGAAAGGGTTTATTGAGCTTACTTCCACATGGCTGTTGATCACCAGAGGAAGTCAGGACTGGAACTCAAGCAGGTCAGGAAGCAGGAGCTGATGCAGAGGCCATAGAGAGATGTTGCTGGCTTGCTCAGCCTGCTCTCTTATAGAACTCAAGACTTCCAGCCCAGAGATGGCACCACCCACAAGGGGCTCTACCCCCTTTATCACTAATTGAGAAAATGCCCCACAGCTGGGTCTCATGGAGGCACTTCCCCAACTGAAGCTCCCTTCTCTGTGATAACTGCAGCCTGTGTCAAGTTGACACATAAAACTAGCCAGTACACCCATTTTTCAGATTTAAACAAATAAACAAACAACTATCCAGAGAGATTATGTGACTTCTCTCAGGTCACACAGGTGAGTCCAGGCTCTTAAATTGTCATCTTTTTATCTGTCATGTGACCGACCGCCTTGAAGGGGCTTACCCATTCTCCACAAAAGAAACGGCTCTCTGACCTCCCTGTATGACATCACTAAAGTAGTAGTTTCTAACCGCCTTCTAAATACTCATGCTTATACCTATAGAAAAGTACACCTCTCACCCTCATAAAAGAAGATTTTTTTGCAGCAGACAGCGACTAGAAGAGAGATCCACAGCTCGTTGAAAATGCAGATGACGTGTGACAGAGATGTGCCCAGGCCCATATGAGGCATCTATAACACATCTAAGGCTCAGGGAACATCATGGAAATGAGCGGTGTAAAGCCGAGGACCAGGACTGGTGTATGATAGTGTCCTCCAGGCAACTTGCAGCAATATGGCTGCCTGCATAAGACCCACAAAGAACATGCCAGCCAACCTGTCAACATGGACGAAGGAAAATTCCACAAGGCCCCCCTCAGATGAAGAGCTATAGGCCGTCAGTGGCTGCTGAGAACCAGCAGTTTGTTTGTTGTATTCTGTGCCGAGGCCTCAGTCCTAAGTGGTCCTCCCTAAACACATGCAAATTAGAAGAGTGCCCATTGGACTCTATGAGTTACATGTATGACAAAAATGGCTACAGAAGATCATAAAGTCAGGCTAGGGGTGGGACAGAGGACCACCTGAACAGGGAGGGACGGGTAGACACAATACAAACACAATACATTCATGAAATCCTCAAATCATAAACAAGGGAAAATTTTTTTTTAAGATTTTATTTATTTATTTTATGTGAATACACTGTTATTGTCTCCAGATACACCAGAAGAGGGGATTCGATCCCACTACAGATGGTTGTGAGCCACCATGTGGTTGCTGGGAATTGAACTCAGGACCTCTGGAAGAACAGTCTGCTTGAAGACATGCTCTTAACTGCTTAGCCATCTCTCCAGCCCAGGGAAAATTAATAAAACAAAATGTATAAGAAAAGAACTCTGTCTCTCTGGTCAGCTTGCTGCTCTCCAGATATATCCTCGAACTGAAGAACTGCAACGGTACACACGGTATGTCTGTGAACAGCTTTTGTCTGTGACCAAAGAGGCCTCTGATCTCTTGACAATGGCGTTTCCATCCTGATCCCTTAGGCTCCAGGGTTCCTAAGTCCCTGTCACAGGCCCGGAGACTGTCAGCTCTGACAATTCCCAGCCTATTGTTTGCAGACAGTTCGACTCACCTGATGAATGAACCCAAGCAACTCCCAGAACAACTGAGAGTTTAAGCCAGAAGAAAAACATCCAGACGAGGTGATGGAAAGTTTATTCAGAACCTGACAAGAAATCAGGTTGAGATCATTATGAGTCAGTTTTCAATGTTGTTAATGATTATTCTGGCTGGGATTTTTGTTGGTCGGAACAGACGGTGCAAAAATCATTATGGTAAGGTGTGGCTGCTTGCTAACCCAGGCTAACCAAACCCCTGTCCTGGGCAAGAGGCCAGAGCAACACTGGGCCGGATGGCTGTGCTACTGTTTCAGTCCTTACTGGAAGCTCCAGGCGAGCCATGTCTTTATTCTTGGACGCTTGTTGTTTGGGGCTCAAAAAAAGAACTTCATAACATCTATAAACAGTTTGGTCTGGTTTTGCCTCCATCTTTCCCTGTGACCCCTCACTACCCCATAAATAATTGCAAATGGATGGACTCAATGGACTCTCTCCACAGACAAAGAAAGTCATGGTATTTTAAAAGATTTATTTTTATTATTTTTAATTATATTTAGATGTGTGTGGGCATGTGAGTGAAGATGAAGCAGGTAGCATAGTTCCAATGCGGAGAAGGCAGACATTCAACTGAGAGACTCTGCCTCAAGGAATAAGGCAGAGGGACATCAAGGAAGATTCCCAATCCCACCCTTGCCACCATGTGTACCCACACACATGCACATCTTTACACAGACAGACAGACAGACAGACAGACAGACAGACAGATAGACAGAGGGAAAAAAGTAACTGGGCTGACAAAGTTTGAAGATTTATACTAAGAAACGAGTTAGCCTGAGATTGTTCTCTCATCTGGACTTGCCACTATTGTTTACCAAGTGACTTAGGAACCAGACTTTCTGTCTTCTGTTGCTAACCTCATTTGCTGTGGGTCAGACAGGGACTTTCAGATTCTGAGGTAACCAGTTACATGGAAGAAACGACAGCTGCCTCAGCAGTGAGACTCTGAGAGGCTTCTCACCACCCAAGACTACAGCATCACTTTTGGAGAAGCTGAGGTGAATCTCTGGCCTGGAATGGAGCAGAAACAGCCTCTGCTTTGAAGTTAGGAAGCTTGTTTGGTGGTACTTGGAGGACACATCACGTGTTACTATTCAGCCTTGAAGCATTGCTGAAACCATCACATTCCTAGCACCTTGTCTTGAGCTAAAACACCAATCACCATACGTGCACACTGTTTCCTTTCAGGATACTGTGTTTACAAAGAAATGAGGCTTCTCTTCAACTCCGTTTCTGACAAATACCAGGACTTATAGGCAGGGAAGATGGCTCAGTGCTTAAGCACTTGCTGCTCTTCCACCTGAGTTTTGGTTCCTAACACCCTTGTCATGTGGCTCACACCTAACACTTACTTAGGTCTGGAGATCTAAACTCTAGTCCTCATACTTGGCAGCAAGCATATATATATATATATATATATATATATATATATATGTATGTATATATATATATATATATACATGTGTGTGTGTGTGTGTGTGTGTGTGTGTGTGTGTGTGTGTGTATACAGAACCACCTATCCACTCCATGACTTTTTAAGTTAAGACACAGGCAGGACACCCAGAGTTACACCAACCCTAAGAAATGCTACAAATTTCCATCATACTTCCATCCTTGGGTGGTTGTTCTGAACAAAAGAACAATGGTTCTCTCTGATGGCCATGACAGAAACTGCTTTGACAGAAACCAGCACCTTGATTATTTGATTTCAATATAGCATGGATCTATAAAACAAATAGAAGCAATAAAAGGTTGTGCGAGGTTGAGTTCTCAAAGTCAACAGAAGTGAGTTTCAGGGTGCAGAGAAAGGAGTTTGGTCTTTTCAAGGGCAGGGTTGATGCTGCCTGTATGGCCAGTCTGACCAGCAGCACATTCCAGGAGTGCTGGTGCAACTCTTTCATCCTGTAAGCTGTAGCAGTGGCTGCCCTTGCAAAAAGATCAAGTGGAGCGTGTTTGGATTGAACCCACAATCCAGAGCCACCTTGACATTAGATGACGCTGGGTTTGATCCGGTCTTTACAATTAACTTGTGTTCACAAACAAATAACCTCCTCTGAAAACCTTACTTTCTTGTCTTAAAAAATAAAAAAAATAAAAAATAAAAAAAAACAAGACAAGGTTTCTCTGTGTAGCCCTGACTGTCCTGGAACTTTGTAGACTAGGTTGGCCTCAAACTCAGAGATCCGCCTGCCTCTGTCTCCTGAGTGCTAGGATTAAAGGCGTGCACCACCACTGCCTGGCAGTTTTCTCTTTTCAAAAGGGGATATGATATTAGTATCTCTTTTCAGAGCTCTGAGGTTTACAAGAGATGACACACAAAAAGACTGGGACAGCTTCTAGGTCCAGGTCAATAAGTACAAGAATGCTTGCTGCTCTTGTAGAGGACCCAGGTTCATTCAGGTCACAGCACCTGTATCAGGTGGTTCACAGCACCTGTATCAGGTGGTTCACAGCTGCCTGTAACACTCAGCTTCAGAGGCTTTGACACTTTCGTCTGGTCTGTGGAGACCAGCACATGTATGTGCACACACAGAGACATTCGTATAATCCATAAATGAATAAACAAACAAACAAGCAAACAAACAAACTCACATTTTAAAGGTCACACATCTGTGCTGGCTTCGCTCTCCCACCTTGTTTCTGCAGAGGCTGCTTCTTGGCCCTACACCTCCCTACCATTGTCCCATTCTATTGCTGGGTAGTTCACTTCTGTCTGAGGCAGTTACTATCAGTGACCCTCACAGCAAGCAGCTCAGGTTGCTCTTGTGGTAGTGAGGAAGCAGAGCTATGGTTGCTGACACAGTCTTTGATATGAGAGCAAAGGTGTCTGCTGAGTAACCATGAGCCTCAGTCCCAGTCTCTGGAACTAGAGAAGCTTCACAAAGCTCTCAGCTTCCCGAGGGAGCTGGGGCCTTACACTCTGCTTTAGATCCCCAAATTCACTTGTAGATCTCTGACGTCATGGAGAGAAAGCGAGCTACTCTCGCCTTTTTTCCTACTTATCATACAATGGAGAGAACTTGAGCTAACAAAAACAGTATGTCTTTTTCAAAATTGAAGATTGATTTTACTATCTCCTGTGCATTAACTTAAATTTCCATGTCCCATTAAGTTCTATCCTGGCTCTTGCTTGCTATGTTGATACATTCGGCATATCCCAAGCTAAATTCATTTTTAACAAGACCATTTCCTCTTATGCTGCCTCTCCTCCCCCCACCCCCGAGTCTCTCTGTGTCTCTGTTTCTCTCTGTGTGTCTCTCGCTGTCTCTCTGTGTCTCTCTCTCTGTGTCTGTCTCTGTCTCTGTCTCTGTCCCTCTCCCCACCTCTCTCTCTCTCTCTCTCTCTCTCTCTCTCTCTCTCTCTCTCTCTC
>JADRCD010232508.1:32885-55848 GCA_019843815.1 Montemys delectorum
CTCTCTCTCTCTCTCTCTCTCTCTCTCTCTCTCTCTCTCTCTCTCTCTCATGTGTGTCAGTGAGGCAGGCAGTGAGAGAACAACCTTGGTGTCACTCTTCATGTGCCAGCCACATGGAGGCAAGGTCTCTCACTGGGCCTGGAATTTGCCACCTAGGGCATCCTGAACCTCCAAAGACCCACCTGGCCTCCTCAGCGCTGGGATTGCAAGGCCACACCTCCACAGCCAGCAGTGAGATGATAGGAGCACAGCTTTCTAGATGAACCCTCTGGATCTCAGACTGAGCTATCTTCCCAGCCCCGGCACTCCTACTTTCTAATCTCACACGCTTGCTACGGTCTCTGAGTCTTCCATCTTTACTTCCCCTATGGTGAGGAATCACTGTTAATGCACCATGGCCAAGCAGACTGGCTAAAACCCTGGACCTCATTATAAGGCTTCCTGAGTTTGATGTATTCCTCCCCAACTTGCAGCCATGTGGCTTTTACTCTTTTGTTTAACTTCCTCCTATGCAAAACAGGGAAGATATCAGAGTTAAGATGGCCAGACGGTTTTTAGCAGGAGGTTGGTACCTAGTCCTGGATGCAGTCTGTTACTATTCTATCATTACAAATGTTCGAAATATTCCTTTGTTTTTATTACAACAGCTCTACTTCCAGCTGTTACTTGTAGCCTGGGTTACCCACACACCTGCTTAATGCTTTGTTCTGCTCTTAACTCTCATCCCATCCTACAGGGCTCTAACAGACTACTTCGTAAAACACCACGGAAGTCTCCAGACCAATCCAAATGGTCCTCTCCCTATAGTGTAGCCTGCAGCCTGCACTTTTCTGGGCATTTCCCAAGCTTTTGAGAATTTACCCATCCCATTATCTGTCTTCTGTGGTGTGGCAATGGAGGACACTGGCTCTACAGCTCTGTGCTAACTTTGTAACCCTTGTGTCTGTCACTGTGTGCCTCGGTTAGTTCAGAAACTCTATCTAGGCTACTTCTTTACTTACAAGACGTTTTTCACTTATTGCTGTCTTTCTAAGATGGATTTTGAGCATAGAGGGAGCTTACACACCCTCACATGCACAGGAGCACAGTTCTCTGGCTCCTCTCTGCTCTTGATGTCACGTGTCTGGTTCGATCCTGCCATGTCCTGTGCTAGGTTCTGCTGAGGCTTGGGCATCTATTTTTGTTATATGAACATTGTATTGAACCCTTCTTTCTTCCATCAAAGCCTATAATTCCTCCTCTAGAGCTTCCCTTGGCCTGACTCCAGGCCCTTGTTGGTCCACACAACTGATAATGCAGTACTTTTGCCATTTTTCTACTTTATTAAAGAACTTGTGTTTCATGCCCCACAACAGCTGTGGAGAACCATGATGCTTCTCCACATCATGGTTCCTCCACATGTATGTCCTTAGAAATTTCTCCATATTAGAGCCTATCTGGAGCAGGCAAGAGGATTCAGCAGGTAAAAGGGCTGTGCAAGCCAGATGACCTGAGTTGGAGCCATGCTGAAGGGAGAGAACCAAAGTTGTCTTCTGACTTCCACATACTTGGGTCATACACTCACACACATACATATCAAGTACACATATGCACACACACATACACATCAAACACACACATACACATCAAACACACACATACATGCACATATACACATCAAACATACATACATACATACATACATACATACACACAATAATTTTTTAAACCTCTTATTTCCTCTAACTCTATGACCATGTGTCCATACCAACGGTTCCTGTTCCTTCAGGGCATTGATGTCTGTTACATTGTGAGCTTCATGTATTTTCCTGGGTAGAGACCATGCTTCTTCCCACAGGCCTAACACAATATCTTTTTTTAAAGATGTATGAGTATACTGCAGCTGTCTTCAGACACACCAGAAGAGGGCATCGGATCCTATTACAGATGGTTGTGAGCCACCATGTGGTTGCTGGGAATTGAACTCAGGACCTTTGGAAGAACAGTCAGTGCTCTTAACCATCTGGGCCATCTCTCTACCCCAAGCTAACACAATATTAAACAGTCACTGAATACTGTGCTTATTGATTAAACTTTGGGGACAAAACACTTGAGAGAGATTGCAGACTATCTCTTACATTATGCTAAATACTATATTTACATGATCATAAACAATTTTCTCATTGGTTTATAATTAGTAGTATTATTGTGTACCTTTGGCAGGTTTAGGAACTGTGAATTAGAGATTAAGTGATTTTCTCAAGAAGCAAACATCAGTTGAGGCTGTCGGTGACCACACCTCACCCTTGCTTTCAAGTTTGTATATTTACTTCTCTTCTCCCCAAAGTAGCTGTACTTTCATTCCACACTCAGTACTGCTTCCCTTGCCCGCAGGTTGCAGACTATATTCCTCATCCCATAAAAAAAGATGTACAGAATGTCACATATTCCATTATTGAAATTGGCCAGTCTTTTTTATGTTGCATGCACACATATGAAGATGCACAAATGCCACAGCTCATATGTGGAGACCAGAGAATCATCTGTGGGAATTGATTCTCTTCCTCTACCATGTAGGTACTGGGATCACACAACATAGTAAAAGCTGGCTTTGAACTCTCTATCCTTCTTATTTAGGCTCTTTTTAGGACTGCAGTTACAAATACATGCTGGTGTGCCTAGATCTATGCTTAATTCCGGGGATACCTTTAATCCAAGCAGAAGCAGAGGCAGGAAGTTCTGAGTTCAAGTCAGAGCTACACAGGGAAACTGTATCAAAAACAAACAAACAAACAAACAACAAAAGAGAGGGACATTTCTCCGAGGAGAAGACAAATCATAATATAAATGACAATATAAATGATCAGAGCCTTTGAGAGAGTCTGGCTGGGCAGTGGTGGCGCATGCCTTTAATCCCAGCACTTGGGAGGCAGAGGCAGGCAGATTTCTGAGTTCAAGGCCAGCCTTGTCTACAGAGTGAGTTCTAGGACAGCCAGGGCTACACAGAGAAACCCTGTCTCGAATAACAAAAAAAAAAAAAAAAAAAAAGACTCTGAATAAAGGTGCCTGCCACCAAGCCTGAGGACCCAAGTTTAATCCCCAGGAACCACACAATGAAAGCAAAGAACTAACTCCCACAAATTGTCCTCTGACTTCCACACATGTGCACACACACACAAACTTAGACACACACCCACACCAGAACACATACACATATGCACGTGTGCAAGCGCGCGCGCGCGTGCGCGCACACACACACACACACACACACACACACAAACACACACAAACACACACAAACACACACACAATGTGGGAAAATGAGAGATTATCACCTGGATTGGCCTGGCTTTCAACAGTGGACATTTGGTTGAAACACTGAGGGCAGCTGACAAAGAAGTGCTGTTAGCTTAGCCTCTGAAGGACAACAGTTCATACCCAAGAACTGTTGTAGGGTTTGTGTGTTCTTTGTTGCTTCTTGGGTTTTCCTGGCATCCTTGTACAGGACCCAGGCTTATCTTCACTGTATCATTCCAATGTTAGCATGTGTGCTGCCAAATGTAAATGTGTTTTGCCTGCTTGTAGGCATCTGTGCACCACACGTGTGCCTGATGCCTTTGGAGGCCAGAAGAGGGCATTGGATCCCTGGGAACTGGAATTACTGACAACTGTGAGCCTCCATATGGGTGTTATGAGTCAACCCTGGGTCCACTGGAAGAGCGGCTAGTGTTCTTTAACTGCTGAGCCATTTCTGCAGCCCCGCACTCTGTTCTCTTATAGGATGCACTGCTTATGAGACCCAGAGGAAAGATTCTTCTCTTTCCTTAATAGTTTTTCTGGCCTAGAAAGAAAAGAAAATCATGAAGAGGGAAGACAATCACTAAAAATAATTCTCAAGGGCTGGAGAGATGGCTTATCAGTTAAGAGCACTGGTTGTTCTTCCAGAGGCCCTGAGTTCAATTCCCAGAAAACACATCTGTAATGGGATCCCAATGCCCTCTTCTGGTGTGTCTGAAGACAGCTACAGTGTACTCATATACATAAAATAAATAAATCTAAACAAACAAAAAACCTTTCAAAATTATACCAAAGCCCAATAGTAGAATTTTAGAACAAAAATATTCAAAATTGCAATAATCAAAAGTTGTCTTCTAATTTCATCAACTGCTGCAGACTGCCATTAATAAAACTAACCCAGTACCTAAGAGTGACCAATACATGCAGAATGGTGCTCTGATAAAAATGTCTAAATGGTCTTTCTAATTAAGAAGAGTTTTAAGAGGTAATTTAACTGAGCATGTTGTAAAAATTGGGTTAAGTTGGAAGGCATGCTAAATCTTATAATTACTTCCAAAAAACACAAGTTAGTTCCCAAAAGAACAAGTCCAGACCCAATTACTGATAATGGGCTGCCTGGTATAATAGGCCCCTGCTGCACTGATTTGGGTCTGGCATACACTGACATTCTCTTGATGACCTTCCTCTACCTTTTTATATCCACAGTAATGGAATTATAATGACTGCTGACTGAAATGAATTTAGTCAGGTCTGATTAGACTTCAGGTTCAATCTGCTACACAGGGTCTCCTCAGACTTGCTCCTGAAAGCTGGAGGTGGGCTGTGGTAAACTCACAAACAAAACACATATCTGTCATGCTAGTCAATTATCTAGCACTTGGCCACTGAGAGCCTTGCTAGATGCTGCCCTGTATTCCAAGACTCATACTATAACCAATGAGTTTCCCCAGAAAGGACCACTGTAAAGTCTAGAGAAAGTGTATGCTAATCTACAACCCTACTCAGTTTTTATAGTAACTACCCTTCACATCCATATTATGTGCAGTCATAAAAAAAATTAGAGAAATGGGACTCTATGTCATGAAGTCCACTAAAAATTAAGATTAACGGTTAATAATAACTAGTTGGATACTAGAATCTCAAGATGCTACCATATCCAGGATTGTACTAGTGTAACAGTTCTATCAAGCCACTACCTCTAAGTTATGAAGCTCATGATGTATACAGCTTACATGACAGATTAAGTCTCAAAACTTAAGAAATGTCATTACTATCTTCAAAACTTAATAGGAGCAGATTGTGTAATCATTTAAGGGATAACTGAGGGGAGTCTAATGGCTGTAGATTATAAGATACACTACAATCCCAACATTCTTTAATATCTTTAAATTCTCACAAGTTGCTAATTGCTGCTTGTGGTGATTTGAATGAGAATTCCCCACACAGGCTCATGAATTTCAAGACTTGGTTCCCAGATGGTGGTCCTGTCTGGGAAGACTTAGGTGTCTTTCCTAAAGGAAGCATGTCACTGGGTGGGAATGAGGCAGTGTGTGCGAGGTGGGAGGAGGCAGAGGGAGGGTGCTTAAGGCCTCTCCCTATTCGTAGCTTGCTATTCTGTGCTTGTGGTAAAGGACGTTGAGTTTTCAGCATTCTTGCTTCTAGCCACACCAGGATGGTTTATCTCTGGAACCAAAAACCCAAATAAACCTTTCCTTAAGTTGCCTCGGTCATGCTGTTTCTTCACAGTAAAACAAGAAAAGTAATAGTACATTAATGCAGCTCAGCTCTAACAAGGAGCCAGCATAACTCCTAGGTCTGAGGAGGTTAAGGAACAGGAACAATCCCTAAAACCTTAAGCAATGCAGCAATGGGGTATTAGTGTTCTATCTTACTACAAAGTTACATGCCAGCACCTATGGCCTTGGCAGAATGCAATGTCAACCTGTAGACTGGCAGAGGAAAACCCACAACTACTGTGGCTCACTTCCTGCTCCCCTTGCCCACAACACACATCCCCCTTCTTATAGTACTTGTATATAGTATAGTGTACAGTATAGTACAGTACAGTACTTATCTGACTTGTGGACTGATGCTGCCTATCTAAGCTGCTTGGGGGTTTAGAAGTGTCCAGCTAATGAGAGATAGAACAAGATCTGGAACAAATATCAATTATAGCAGGTACAAAATTAAGGTATTATATGTCTAGTTTATTAGCACTTATAAAGCTAGATAAATATAAAACATTAGCAAAAACGTGGTCAAAAGCATAATTTTCTTTTTTTTTAATGTTTCATAGTTGTTTTCAGACAGACCAGAAGGTGGCATCAGATTCCATTACAGATGGTTGTGAGCCACCATGTGGATGCTGGGATTTGAACTCAGGACCTTTGGAAGAGCAGTCAGTGCTCTTACCCACTGAGCCACCTCTCCAGCCCAAAAGCACAATTTCCAAGTTGTACTTTTTCTCATTGTTAAGGTTCTCTGTGTGGCTGTTGTGACTCAATAAATGGCTAAAACTTGAAAATTGGTAGAATCCCAGAAAACTGACACACGATGCTGAGGCCCCTAGGACGTATGCCACTCTTTTGACTGCTTTACTTTTATACTCACTGTTGGTCTGTATTTTAATCATCATTTTTATGGTCTACGCTCAATAGTGTGCTAAGGAAGAAAGGTGTGTGTGTTGGGAGTGTGGCAATACAACCAAATTCATCATTAGGTCCTGAACGTATCAAGTCCAATCTTTATTTCCCTGAACTTAAGGAAGAAAGATCTAATGCCACTGTGTGAGGGTTGAAATAAGTACCAAAAGAAAAGCAGTTCCCTCCACCTCCAATAAGCAGTAGCTGCTGCTCTTCCGGAAGGAGGGCGCTGCTGTGGTTGTGCAACATTAATGGCCATGGCACAGACGCTGTGTCGATCTGATATTCAGAGCTCAACCCTGTAGCCAAACTGATAACAGTCACTCCAGGAACTGAGGAGGAATGAATCCAGACCCCTCCAACCAGAAGCAGCTTTCCATTAAATATATGAGAGGTGTGAGAGTACCTTGGGGTAATGGGGGGATGGATATCTATTGATTCCCAGAGAAACCCAGTGGACACTGGTCTGAGAAAGAGTACAGAGTTCAATGGTTCCTCAGCAGCCCCGAGACCTCCAGAGAGAAGTGCTCCCCCTTGCCAACTGCAGGCGCTATGGGAATGCCGACCTTCAGGTGATGTGCCTTGTACTGGGATTCTGACCCATGCCATTGTCTCTACATGTAGAAAACAACAGTCACTTAGTACAGGCTCTGCCACACTTCGGCCACCATATACAAATAAGTATCTTTGATTCTGATAGTATACTTCCGTTGTTGAATGCCGCCAACGTGACAAAGTGCACCCTTCTTCCAAGGCAGCCTTTGTTACCCTTACATTTTGGCCCTCAGGGGAGTTATTCTCACTTTTGAATAAATCTAGTTGGAGAGCCTCAGAGGCTGGACTTACTGGGGATCGTCTCCCTCCAAGAACCAGAACCCGAGTATCAGAAAGCCTTGTCATGGTGTGATAAAGTCGTCCATCCCACTGGCCTTCAGTCCCCAAAGGACTTATTTCGCAGCCTTTCCATTCAGAGTCACAGGATCTGGAGAGTAAGTGAAACATGCTCACTCGGCAGTGTCGCCCCTCTTGTTCTCCAAAGCCTCCTGCGCTGAAAATGATGCCAGGACCCAAGAGGACAGAAGTGTGGCCATACCGATTCAGGCTTGAGTGCTGGTGGTCGCTAGTGACTACTCTGGCAGAAAGAAACCCTGAAGGCGAAGCAGGATCTGTGTGAAAAGAAGTCTCTGAGGGCAGAAACACAGGAGTTTCTGACAGAATGTCTCCCTTAGATGCTGCCAGGATGAAATAGTGGGAACACTTCAGATGCCACTCCTCATATTCATCAAAGGGCTCAAGCATCTCAACCCGCCGGCGCTCGTCTGCCGGGAGAAGGCGTCGATAGAACTCGTTCAGGTCCAGGGCGCTACAGGCAGTCCAGCCAGCTTGAAGGAAGCGCTGGCGCTGGGCCTCCACGTCGGGAAAGAGCTCCAGGCCATGCAGCGGTGAGTGCAACCGCCGAAAGTGCTGCAGCATGATTTGCCCAAAGGCATCACCCGGCTTCATCTGCTCATAGATCACGAAAAGGGCGTCGGGGAAACGCTGGGCGGCCCAGGCGATGAGAGCTGCAGCACTGGTGGGCTCCAGATAGGTCAGAACCGCCTCGGCCAGGAGCAGCGTGGGAGAGGTGGCGTCCAGGCCAGCGCCGTCCAGGGCCTCTCCTAATCGCTGGAGCTCCCGCAGGTCAGCGCCCAGGAGGCAGTAGTCCGAGCTCTCAAAGCACAGCGTTGACGCTGGGTCCCCGATCTTGAAAGGACCGGTCTGCGCGCACAGCTCTGGGGTCTCCTCGATCCTCTTCGCCTTGAGCCGAGACACGTCCGGGAAGTCCACCTCCCAGACAGCAGCGCGAGCCAGGAGACCCGCAGCTTTCAGACGAAAATAAAGCGAGTCGGATCCCGAGCCCAAAGACAGGATCTGCGCCCTGGTCGGGGACGGGAGCGCGCCGGTGAGTTCGAGGAAGGCGCGCACGCAGTGACGCACGGCGCGCGCGCGCACGTAATAGCCGCGGTGGATAAGCGGCGTGCGCCGCACGGGCCCCGGGACCAGCAGCGCCGCGAAGGCATCGCGCACGTATCCGTGTGCGGCTAGCGATCGCTTGCTGAGAGAGCTGCTGTCGTTGGTGCTCTGGACTGTCCCCGCCCGGCGCTGGCGGCTTCGCGGGCCCATGACTAGAAAGTGCTCCGTGATACTCCACGCAGAACACTTACGGAGTCCCAGCTCATCCACTTCCGGGTGCGTCACTTCCGGGCAGACGGTTCTCTGCCAAAACCCGCGAGAGACTTTTTGATTTTTTTTTTTTCCTTCCAAAATTACGTTTTCCCGGGAACACGCCTTCTGCTTCTTTAACAGCTAGCGCTTGGGGAGCTCAAATTACCACTTTGTACAGGCATTTGCTACAAGGAAAAAAAAAAACTTGTATAGATCCTCGTAATTGAAAACATTTTTAGGTGAGTCGGAGGCTGACGACCTGATAACCGTTTGGTCTGGAAAACAGGACCAGCACCACGGATCTTTAGCAGTCAAGAATAGTTGGTCTTTGCACGAAAGTAACAGTTTTTCCTTTATTTAATGTTCTCGTTACGAGAGAGATTTCATTTAAATCTTAAATTAGGCCATATGGAAAGTGAAGAAAGACACCTTTACAGATAATTACTGATAGTTTAATCCCCTACCCCCATACATGCTATTGATTCTCATGTATTCTAAGTTCTGGGCTAGGTCTACAGTGAGTAAAGTATGTCGTCCCTTATAAAATGACACTCCCCTCCACTTCCAAGATTCTGTGATTCTTATGTGGTATTTGAGTACGTCTGCTGAAAATCGCTATAGAAGAGATGTGATTATTCCCTGTGGCATTGTTGAGTTCCCCCTTCCCGATTTTTTTAAAGGAAGCAACTCAGGATGGAGTTTTAACGTTTCTACATTGGGTGCCTAGGAGATATCAGTAAGAAAGCACTCCCAGAGATGTGTAGAAACTTTATCATTTGCTGATTTGGTGTCTGCTTGAAATAGGAAAGGAAATTAGAAGGATTTTAAGAATGGTTAACTCGATCTTACTCCTGCTTCTCTACCTTCCCTCTTGCCCCTTTGTCCCCCCCGCCTCTTCCCCTCCCCATTTCCTTCCCCCCTCCACGTGGTCATGGCCATCCCCTACTTCTCTACTCTCTCCTTCTCTCTGCCTTTCTCTGCCCCTGCTACCCTCTTAACTCCCCTCCCCATGCCTTAAATAAATAAACTCTATTTTATACTTAAAAAAAAAAAAATGGTTAACTCAGAGCCATAGTGTGTTAATGGCTGAGAGTATGAGTTTTGGAGTCCAGCTGGATCAAGAAAAGGTTTCTATGAAGGTTTGGTTATTGGAAAATGTTGTTTTGGTGTTAAGAGCTCGTTAGTGATCTTAAAAGAGCAGATTTCTGTGGCAGAATGATTCACTGAGTTCAAGATATGTTAATAAAGGCATCTAGTCTACCTGGAGGAGCAGAAACAGGAGGCAGCAAGTACTAGCCCCCATCCAGAGACAGGACCCATGTAAGGAAAGTGTTTGTGTGACATGAGTGTGAAATAAAGTGTTTTCTTGTGAAAGCTACATGTGCAATTTAACCTGACATTACCCAGTAGATTAAAGGAACCCAGAGTTAAAGATGTATTTGTTTTATGTATGTGAGTACACTGTAGCTGCCTTCAGACACACCAGAAGAGGGCATTGGATCCTATTACAGATGATTGTGAGCCACCATGTGGTTGCTGGGAATTGAACTCAGGACCTCTGGAAGAGCAGTCAGTGCTCTTAACTGCTGAGCCATCTCTCCAGCCCCTTGTTCATATTTTCTACTAGTCATTTCCCTACTGCAGACACACCTAAGTTAGCTTTGCTTAATTTAACTTAGTCGGAGCTGGGGGTCAAGGGAGTATAAAAAGAAGATATCAGCAGTGGTGTTTCTGTTTTGTATGATAGATCTGAAAATAGTTACATTTGTTACTATAGGTGAAAGTGACCCCAAAGCTGCACACAGAGCAAGTCTTGTGAAATAAAATATGACAATCTAAAGAAAAGCCAGCACCGCAGAAATTCTAACTTCGATTTGTCATATTGTCCAAGCCAAGAATAAGAGTGAAGAGAAACTTTTCCTTCTACTAAAGTGATGGAGGCCAGGCAGCAGTGGCCGTGGAAGACAAACTTTTACATGCAATTGCCAAAAGTGGTAAGAATTAACTACAGAATTCTTGTTACTTGTATAATGGCTTTTGTATTGCTTTCCACAAAAGAGAAGTAATGTTTATGGATAGAAACTGTAGAAGGAGTATAGCTGAACCAAGTAGCTCGCCTAGTATAAACTACAGCTAGGAACCAGGCAGCCAGGCCCTGGTATGGGGCTAGGAATCTAATAGGCTCTTGTTAACTGATTATGCTCTTGTTTTAGGAGCTTCATGCCCACTTGAATGGCTCCATTAGTTCCAGTACCATGAAGAAACTAATAGCCATGAAGCCGCATCTTAAAGTTCATGGTGACATGACCATGATTGACAAGGGAAAGAAACGGACTTTACAGGAGTGAGTATGGGGAGATTGTGGGAATTTTTTGTGTCTGTATTTTGAGATTATAATGTATAAGAATCGGATGTTAATACTTAAAAGGGTAGACATCTGGCGTGAAATATATAACCTAACATATAACGCTTTTCCAACTGTCAGACTACTGACAATAAATATGTTTAATGGTTTATAGTGTTTGTTATATTGAGTTGTTCCTTAGATTTGAAAATAAAGACAGATTGATTTTTCTCTCTTTGCTATTCCTGGCAGGATTAAAGAGTAGGAATGACTATTTCATACTTTTCAATATAATTAAGTAATATCTTATTTTAGCTATTAAATTGTCTTTCTAGATCAATGAAATTTTGAAAAAAAGTATCCTATAGTTCTTTGTAAATTTAAATATATACTTACTATTAACCTCAAATTTACTAATTAATTCCATTCTGAGAATTTTTCTTGAGTAACAGGTTTTTGTTGACTCAAGTATATTAAACCATTTTTTTCATTTGTAGATGTTTCCAGATGTTCCAAGTTATTCATCAGCTTACTACTAGTGCTGAGGACATCCTGATGGTAAGGCACAGAGGAGAGTTAGAACGGTGTGAATTTTTAAAGCAGTGCACAGCTCACTTTGCACATGGCCTTTGGCTTTCATCAACACTCTGTTGAAAATACTTTCTCTTTTTCCCCCAGTTCCTCCCCCCACCTCTTTATTTTTTTCCTTTCTTTTTCTATTAATTTACAGATTTTTTTTTTCATGACAACTCTTTTAAAAAATCAGTGTAAGATATTGGCCTTAGAGCTCATAATGTAAAGTCTGTAGTTGTTTAAAAAAAAAAAAAAAAAAAAAAAAAAGAGGAAGTGGGCGGAAAGAAAATGAAGGAAGTAAGGAAAGAACCAAGAAGAAAGGGCAGGCAAGTCCGATCCTGTCCCCAGATGTATGAGAAGTAGTGGGGCGGGGGAGGTGCTCAGTGGGGCAGGGGAGGTGCTCAGTGCTTAAGAGCACCGGACTCTCTAGCAGAGGACCTGGGTTGATATCCACCAACTACATGGCATTGAGACCCCTCTGTAACGCCAGTTCTAGGCATCCAACGGCCTCTTCTGACCTCTGTGGCACTGCATACACATGGTGTGCAGACATATATGCAGGGAAAACATTTGTGCACACAAAATAAAAGTAAAATTTCAAAATATAGAAATATTTGTCCTCAGATAGGCATTATGTTCTTATCTGTTCTCTCTCTTCTTTTTCATGGGCCAAGACTGGTCTCATATTTTCTCTGTAGTTGAGGCTGGCCTTGCATTCCTAGTCTTCCTGTCTCCACCTTCCAAATGCTGGGATTATAGGTGTTTATCACCATGCCCAGGCCAGTAAGGAAAATTGTGACACATCCCTATAATTCAGCACTCAAGAGAACCACAAGTTCAAGGTTAGCCTGGACTGCATAGTAGGATTGACACCGAGAGAGAAGGGTGGGGGGAGACAGACAGAGAGACAGGAAGACAGACAGACAGAGGCAGAGAGAGACAGAGAGAAAGGAAGAAGTGGGGAGGAGGGGAGAAAGGCATGTACAGGAAAGGAAGGAAGGAGACAGATACAGAAAAGGACAAAAATGGGACAAGGTGAGTAGTTCATTGGTAGGTAAAGGGCTTGCCTAGTATAAAGTAGACCCTGGGTTTGGTTTGATTCTTACCACACCTACGTGCCAAAAAAAAAAAAAAAATACATTCTGTGTTCTGCAGAATTAACTTTGAAGTTGTCAGTTCTTTTCCTCTTTGGAATAAAATTTTAATTTATTGATTTCCTTATAGAGAAGAATTAACTTTGACAATTTAATAATTTTCTCACTTCCTCCTTTCTACTTTAGTTTTATAAACAACAGACTTTATATTATTAGCTCTCAGGCCAGTGTCTTATACTGATTTTTTTTTAAGATTTATTTATTATATTTATATGAGTATATTGTAGCTGTCTTCAGACAGTCCAAAAGAGGGCATCAGACCCCATTACAGATGGTTGTGAGCCACCATGTGGTTGCTGGGATTTGAACTCAGGACCTTTGGAAGACTAGTTAGTGCTCTTAACCACTGAGCCATCCCTCTAGCCCTCTTACACTGATGTTTAAAAGAATTGTCATTAAAAAAATAATCTGTTCAGCAAAAGTTTAGTGTGTATTCCCAATGTATCAGTCACTATAGCAAATACACAGGGGAATATAAAGAGACACAGACACAGTTCCTGCTTCTGTGGCTTTGTCAGTAGATGGATCCATGGAATTCAGTAAGCTCTCTGTTGAAGACAGAGATAGGGATTTATAGGCACCCAAAATGATGCAATCTCATCATCTGCTCAGCAGATGCCAGGGAACACAGTCTACCACAAGAGCTCAGATCTTACTTAAGTAATGGCTATTATAGGAAAAATAGTGAAAATCTAGGTTTTAAGAGCTTGATATGCTATGAGTAGAGTAATGCTATGTTTACCTGCTTCATTTTGTTTCAGATTGAAAGTTGATGGAAGCTCTTAAATGAGATGAGACATAAAGAGTCAGTGCATTTGGTTTAGTGCTGCTGGCACAGCATCTACAGGTGACAACAGTGAAGTAGCCATATATTATACAAACATCTTTAAGACTAAGAGATCATTTGCTATAGAAGTGAGATTGTGGGTCATCCTGTTTTTTGACAACTTGGCGCAAACCTAGACAGACCCAGAAAAAGGAAGTCTTTACTGATAAAATGCCTCCATAAAATTGGTCTGTAGGCAAAGCTACTGGGTAGTTTCTGGTTAACCATTCATTTGGCAGGGCCTAGCCCACCATGGACAGTGTACCCCTGCTGAGCAAACCATGAGAAACAAGCAAGTAGGCTCCTACTTAGTTTCTGCCTGCCTCCAGGCGCCTGCCTCCAGGTTCCCACCCAGACTTCTCTCAGTGATGGAGCGTGAGTTGACAGTTGTAAGCTTAAATAAATCCTTTTATCCCCAAGTTGCCTTTAGTTATAGTGTTTTATCAAAGCAATAGAAACCCTAAGACATGAGGTTCGTGTAAACCCTGGTCAAGATGACCTATGTATAATATAAAAGAATCAGGACTGGAATATGGATGAAAAATAAGATGCTTTACAAGGGCTATGCATGGTGGCATACACTTTTAGCCCTGGCATTTGAGGAGCAGAGGCAGGTGGATCTCTGTGAGGTCAGTCTGGTCTATGCAGTGTGTTTCGGGCCAGCCAGGGCTACATAGTAAGATCCTATCTCAAAGCAAACAAAACACCTCTATAATGTACTAGATGTGGCACTTGGTACAACTTTCTGAGGTAATTTTTTCATTCCTTTCCCAAAGGAAAACAGACCTAAAGGGGTAAGTATGGCTAGGTATAATGGTGGATACCTGTGATCTCAGCATTCAAGTGACTGAGGCAGAAGCATTGAATTGTGAGTTCAAGGCCAGCCTAGACTAAATCTTGAGAATTTATCTCAAAAGCAAAACAAGGGTCAAGGGCTGAGCATGGTGGCGCACACCTTTAATCCCAGCACTTGGGAGGCAGAGGCAGGAAGATCTCTGAGTTTGAGGCCAGCCTGGTCTACCGAGTGAGTTCCAGGACAACCAGGGCTATACAGAGAAACCCTGTCTTGGAAAAACTAGGGGGGTGAGGGTGGATCATTTTTGGCTTTCATAAGGGCAAAAAAGTGAGTGCAGACATTGCATTGCCGTGACTCTTTTAAGTGCCGTCCTGTTAGGTATTGTCTATAGAATCAGCCAACGCTCGTTCCTGTGTTAAGACACTGTCCTTGTGCACAGTAAAAGAAGATTAAGGTTGATGTAACAGCTGAAGGTAACTAGGACAGTCCTGTGGGATCCTCAGTCTGGGCTTTTTCCCATCTAAACTTGTTGTTTCTTAGGATTGATGGCAGGAAAGGAAAATGTGTACTATAAAGTTAGCTTTGCTAGAATTGGATGAAAAATACAAGGCATTCCTAAATAACTTACATAAGAACCTTAAGCTATGACTGTAGCTAGCATACAAGTAATGTCTAAACATTATATTAGCAGAGCTATTTACTTTGGTCTGTCCATTCCCCAGCATGGTAAAAATATTGCACAGCTCAATGGCTGTGACTCATTTTTCTGTTTTATCTGCTGTTATAAACACTTGGAAGTCAAAGAATGCTTTTAAAGAAGGGAGAGAAAGCCAAGCATGCCACTAGGCAGGCAGAGGCTGGAGAATCAGGTAAGTTTAAGAATATCCAAGACTCTGTCTCAAAAGAAAGGAAGGAAGAGAAAGAGAAGAGTGGTTGATATGCAGGTCTAGTTTTCAGATGGGAATAGAGTCAAGGAAACTGTTGTCAAACTGACATAGTCTGCATTAGGAATGGAAAAAGCAGGCAGTTCCTACTACCTGGGAGGTTTCCAACAGGTTTTGCCAATGAAATTAAATAAAATGAAGCTGTAGCACTTGGCTGGTCCATTGGTCACCTTCCTGTAGCATTATCAACATTGTGTACATTGCCTTTATTATCAGGTCACAAAAGATGTCATTAAGGAATTTGCAGATGACGGTGTCAAGTACCTGGAGCTGAGAAGCACTCCCAGAGGGGAAGATGCTACTGGTAAGATTTAATCAGTTCTGAGTGAATGTCCTGTTTCCATGTGTCCTGATAATACAAGGTTCCTATTTGTTTCCACTACTGCACAACAAATTTCTTACAGTGTACATTAAAAGTTTATGTGGGGCTGAGTTTCTAGTGTCCCACACACTGTAGGCCAGTGACCTACTACTGAGCCACAGTAATTTCCAGCAATCATAAGTTATTCTTGAATAAATACAAAACCTACTTGGGAAATAGCCCTCTTTTAATCTGATCCTCCTTGTTTAGGTTTTCTTCAAGAAAAGGACACAGCATATGGGAGATGGCTCAGTTGGTAAAGTACTTCCTTTGCAAGCATGAGGACCTGAATTCAAGACCCAGAGTCCATGTAAAAAGGCAGGGCATGGTGCTCTTGCAACCTCAGCACTAGGGAAATGGAGACAAGCAAATTTCTGGGGCTTGATGGCAGCTCAGCTCTCTGCCAGTGAGAGTCTGTCTCACATGGCAAGGTGAATGGCACCAGAGGAAGACTATCAATTAGATTAATTTAATCTAAACTATTTAATCAGCCTCAGGACAATTACTGGGCAAATTACCCCTAATTTATATTTTATATGCCAGACTGGCTAATATCCAGCTGCGTTCCCCAAGTACTTGCTGTTTGAGTCTGGCCTGGGTTCTTTCTGCTCCATCAGTCTGTCCTCAGAGGCATTTCACTCAGTCCCGGACTCTTAGTCCATCAAATCTAATGGAGACCACTTGCTCTCTCCTCCTCTCTTCTCTCCTTGTGGTCCCTACCTGTGACTTCCAGCCTGGTAACCAAAACCCCACCTACCTCTATTTTCCCCAGTAATTGGCTGTAGCTTTCTTTATTTAACCAGTCAGAGAAGATAGGTGAGCAAAGTTTTTACATTATTTGGCATATGTGAGAATCTGTTCATTGGGACTGTGAGCAGATCTTGGGGGCTGGTATTTAGTTTTTGAATATATAGCAGCACCAGACCAACCCCTCAACAGGTTGTCCTCTGGCCTCCACACAGATTTGCATATACACACAAACACTCACTGAATATGTAGCCACATACACTCATAGACAAAAAAGACATCGCCTTTGCATTGTCTCCAGCAAAGGCTGTTCTTGTTTCTGCCTTGTGAATAAAGTCACTGAATGGCTATACTGTTCTAGTCTGATACTCAGAGACTCTTTAGAGACTGGTAATATTAGGTTAGAAGCAATCTAAACCCTCTGAGGACAGAGTTGAACTGGGTATGGTGTGTAGGAATTTCATAGAACTTTCATGAAAGCTGTATCAGGCCAGGCATAGTGCCTCCTATCCATAATGTTCAAAAGCAAGGGGATATTGAGTTTCTTCCCTGGGGCTGGAAAGCTTGTTGATTTGTTTTGTTCTATGTTTTTCATCAGGAGAGGACTGGAGCTAGAGTTACACGTTGTGGTTAGCCACCTGATATAGGTGTTAAGAACCAAACTGGTCCTCTGCAAGAGCAGATAGGCTCTTAAATCCTGAGCCATCTCACTGGCCCCCAGGAGAAACATTTTAGTATAGTATCCTTTGTCTGTGGACCTGTAGACTGACCCTAAGACATCATGTTTGCTAGGCAGACGCTCTACCACTAAGTCACAGTCCTATTCCCTAAAAGATGAGGCCCAGGCTGGGTTCAAACTCATGATCCTTCAGCTTCTACCTCTTCACAGTAACCCACCATTATGTGATATCACAACAGTTAATGATAACTGTATTTCAATCAAACTGAAAGGACAGAGTTAAAAAGGTGAAGAAAAACCAAAATCAATTTTAGGGATAATAAGTGCTGTATAGAAATGTTCATAAGCAAACATAAAAGTAACGAAAGACAGAAAATGAAAAAAAAATACCAAATGACAAGCAATACAAACCCATGGGAAAATTAATCTTGGGGAGTGGGACTCTGAGGGAGGGGCCGGGCAGCATTTGGGATGGTAAGAAAGAATGAGAGAAAGAAAAAAAAAAAACAAAGAAAGGAGGAAAACTAATCTTTGTCCTCTGACCTCCATATGTGTGCTATAGCATGTTTCTCATACAATAGTAATTTTTTTAACTTAAAAAAATGAGTAATTAAGAGCCAGCATGGTGATATTACCTTAATCTTGGCATTTGGAGGACTGAGGCAGGAAGATCCTAAGTTTTAGATCTTTAGTTTTGAAATGGTCTACAGAGACCATTTCAAAAAACCAAATAAATAAAAAGTTTTTTTTCACTTAACAGGATTTTTTCCTAGTTTAGAGAAAAGAGAAAGAAAAACCCCTCTTGCAGAGGACTAGTTTGGTTCTCAGCAGCACCCATATCAGGTGGCTAACTCTAGCTCCAGGCCTCTTCTAGCCTCTGTGGGTGCTTATACACATCTGTGCATATGCATACTCACACAAGATAAAATATTTTAAAAAAAAAAAAAGTTTCCCTAAAGGTCTTGCTTCATTCATCTTTAGCCAGGCCCTACCATGGCGTACAGTGATGCTCATTCCGTGATGCTGTCTGACGGTCTAATCGGTGACCATGTCTTTACATGTGCGCCCCTCTGTGTTCTTTACATGTGCCCTTCTGTGTTCTTTCAAGGAATGACTCGGAAGACTTACGTGGAGTCTGTTCTTGAAGGCATCAAACAATGCAAACAAGAAAACTTAGATATTGATGTTAGGTAAGAAGATGGCATATCAATAATAGTAACCCTTTTAAAAACAATGTGATGTTTTAATGTCTTGTAAAGGTGAGATAGATTTTTAAAAATCAACTATTATCTGAATTTTTACCTATAAGACAAATAAATAGAATCAAGAACCCTGTTGCTTAAGATTAGAACACAATTCTGAATTTAGTCATCTGGCAGTAAAATTCTAGTATTTTTACTCAAATTGAGTATGGCTTCTCACTGCTATTAAGTTGAAGTGGACTTTTTATAGCTACTTGCATAGTCCCACATGATCTGTCTGTATTTCTTCAATCACTGTCTAACTCACTCCTCTTAGTCCATATTAGCTTACTCTTTCTGAACTCTATAAGCTAAGACTATCCATCTCAGTGCCTCACTACAGGCACTTATGTCTTCCACCATGTCTTTACATAGCTATTCAGGTCTCAGTTTGGCTGTTATTTCCTCAAAGAAGCCATCTTGACTAGTCTATCCAGCATGCTTCTCACCCCCAAATCCCCTCCTCACCCATGGTCCTCTATGGCATTAATTTATATTGTCATGAAGTACACACAACCTTTGACTAGAGTGTAAGTTCAGAGATGTGAGAGAGCTTGTTGTTGATTCACTACTACATCTCCAGTTCTTTGAACAAAGTCAGCCTTTTGATGGTGTTTTTGTCTTTTGAGACAGAGTCAAGTAACCCAGATGGGCCTGGAACTTAATCTATAGACAAGCTTGTCGTTGAACTCCTGATCCTCTGCCTTTACCCGCCCCCCCAAGTGCTGGGATTATGGCATGTGCCATATGATACTTTATCACTCATTTATTCGTGCCAAAAACTAAATATGATCTAATTAAGCTTCTAGAGTAGGTCCAGTTCTTTATAGAAAATATAAGAGAACATTTTAAAATAGAGATACAACAAATCCAAACTGCGTGAAGCTCTGTAGGAGAAAGAGCCTTATTTTCTTTAAACTAATAAATTACAAGAAAAGAGTTAGGATAGAAATGAGAATGGAAGAGAACTGGCTAGATTAAAAGAGACTTAAGGGGGTGGGGAGATGGCTCAGTTGGTAAAGGACTTGCCTAGCAAATGTGAGGGCATGAGTTCAAATCCCTAGAACCCCCACATTGTAAGAAAAGCCAATGCCCATGCTATAGTCCTAGAGATGGTGAGATAGGAGTTGGAGACAGGCAGATTTCTGGAAGCTCACAGGCCAGCTACTTTGTCCTACATGAGGAAATTCCAGGCCAATGAGACTCTTTTTCAGATAAAAGGTCCTTGAGAACCCACATCCAGTTGTCTTCTGACTTTCACGAGCTCAAAATGCACACCCTACCTATACTTGCTTTCCTATAAATGAACATGTGCACACCCATACATAAATACACGTTTAAAAAGATATGAGATACAATGACTAACAAAAAGTACAGGCTTCATTTAGATCCTGATTCAAACTAAAACTAAAACTAAAAATACACACATACACACACACACACACACACACACACACACACACACCACCAAAGATATGAAAGAAAAGTGAGATAATTGGAAATTTGAAGACTAGCTGCCAGTATTCCTTCAGCATCCAAGTCTTGTTCTGTATTGCAGAGTACAATGTTGTGTTTAGACTTTATATAGTAAGCCATATCCAAGGAGCCAGCCACTTTTTCCAGGCAACATTCAGAAATGTCTTTTTTATATGCATTATTAGTTTTTCAAGTGTGAGTTTTGGGTTGTTGCTTTGTTTTGTTTTGTTTTAGACAGAGTCTAGACATGGTCTAATGTGGCTTGGGCTGGCCTCAAACTCCACCCATTCTCTGATAAGTTTGTGGTTCTGAGTTGCCCTTACTCTCTGGGTGGCTTTGTGCTCAGTAACGTCAGTGAGCAGCAGTGAGGAGAAGGTGTGTGGTTAAAGGTAACCTTTTCTGGGGTTAGTTGTTTGAAATTGGTAGAGATGCTTGTTTGGGTCTGGTTTTTCTGAGACAGTTCTCTTGCATCCCAGACTGGCCTTGAACTCACATTGTAGCCAAGGATGATCTTCCTGCCTCCACCTTCCAGATACTTTGATTATATGCACACATGCACCTATGCCTGGCTTCATCTGTGATTTTATTGATCATAATATCTTCCTGCCAAGTTAGTATCAACTGTATTTTTCTTATATTAAAGGTATTTGATGGCAATTGACAGAAGAGGTGGCCCGACAGTAGCCAGGGAGACTGTCGAACTTGCTAAAGAGTTCTTCCTTTCTACTGATGATACAGTTCTTGGTCTTGACCTCAGTGGAGATCCAACTGTAAGTTACTATATTTTCTCTCGTAATGGCAGAATCAGCCAGTGGGGTGAGGATAGTTTGGAGCATCGTATGATGCATTGGTGTCCAGCAGACACTAAATTAAGCCCTGTTCTGCTCTAGACCACCAGAATAATAGCATGGCTTTTCTTAAGGGTTTTTAAAAGAAATACCATAAAAATAGATCATAGCTATTATTGAATATGACTATTCTCCACTCTTCTAAAGACAATTTACAACTAGTAGCAGTCTCTGTGTGCAGAAGTTAATTTATTATGTATGATGAATAGAGAAAGGTGTTAAGAGTGTGATTATGTTCTAAACTCCCTAGAAAGAAGGTTTCATGAGTTTCCTGAGTGAAAGATTCAAACAAAAATCTTGATACTTGGGGCCAAATAATTCTTTGTTGTGAGCTGTCTCTGATGTTTGTCTGTTTTTGTGATTAATGTATGTGTTGTTGGTTTTTGCTTTGTTTTGTTTTAATTATGAAAGCTTTCTAAACCAAGTGAGTTCTCTATAATACTAAACATTTATATGTCTTTCAGAAATAAGAATTTTGGCCTGTTATATCCAACTTATGTACTGAGCTTAGCTCACTGGTACTGGTCTTAAGATTCAAGGTCAGGGATATCTTTTCCATGGTGTATTCCCTAAAGTGTCCAACACATTATACTTCTCTATAAGCAAGACGTTCAGAAGAAACCAGTGTGCCATCATTTTACCCCTTTGTTGGGGTGGAACCCCAGATCCCTCAGTGTGCTCAGACTTCTCATGCACCCTCATTTTATCTTCAAGATAGGACAAGCAAAAGATTTCTTGGAGCCTCTTTTAGAAGCTAAAAAAGCAGGTCTGAAGTTGGCATTGCATCTTGCAGAGGTAAATATTGTTATAGAGTGGAGAGGGCAGATTATAATTTAAAAGGTAGATTTACTTGTAAGTAACTAGAAATAAGCCTATCTTGGGGAAAACATTTTTTCCTTCTTTTTATGAGGTATGGTCTCATGTGACCCAGGCTGGCCTGGAATTCTCTTTGTAGCCAGGACTCACCTTGAACGTCTGATCCTCCACCTCCCAAGTGCAAGGGTTTCTGGCATGTGCCACAATGCTGTTTAGAAGACATCTTTAAAAGGGGGAGTTAGAAGTATTTTTAAATGTTAATTAAAACATTAGGGTATATTTGCCTTAATGTTACTGTTTCTAAGTTTTTATGGTTCCCATTATTTTGTAATCAGTTATCTCTGGCCTGTGCTTAGGATCAGAACCTGCTTGGTATCTTAGTTTCTTATTTGCTGCATTGAGCATAAAATAGTTCACTTAAAAATGTTCTGGCCAGCTGGACAGTGGTGGCCTTTTAATCTCTGCACTCAGGAGGCAGAGGCAGGAGGATTTCTGAGTTCAAGGGCAGCCTGGTCTACAGAGTAAGTTCCAGGGCTCCTATAGCCCTGTCTTGAACCTTCCCTGCCCCCAGCCCCCAAAAGAAAAAAAAATGTTCTTGTCATTTGCCTTCTAGTCCATCTAGGAGAAAAACACGTATAGCTAGACATTTCCTGATTGTAGTGTGTCCATGGAAAACCTTGTCAGTATACAGTATGAGGCTCATGAAGTTAGATTTCTTTTTCCACTTACCTCGATCATTGTGAATAGTGTTTTCAAAAACATGTTTTTGTGTAAAAGTTTTATATGCCTGAAGAAATGTCAAGTATAAGGAATTACAGCACCAAAGGAAAAGGATGTAAAGTCCTCCCAAGAGGTGACATTAAATGAAGTGTATGTAATTCTCTCCTTTTTTCCTAATACATGTGAACACATATATGCACATATATACTTACTGAATTAGGGTCTCTATTTTGTGTGTGAAAATTCGTTTTTCTTAGCTTTTACTTCTTTGTTCACACTTCATAAGATTATTAGTAGGCTGTAAATGACTGGTACACCTAAGAAGGTTTGAGAAGGTTTAAGTAATTACGTTTTCTAAGAATGTTGGTATTCATTACTTAGAGGACAGAATAGAGTACCTTGGTTACCAGCAGAGGCCACTGATCCCCTCTTCTCACTTTTCTGAAGATTCCAAATAAGGAAAAAGAAACACAGATGCTGCTGGATCTGCTTCCTGACAGAATTGGGCACGGAACATTCCTCAGCGCCTCCCAGGCAGGGGCTCTGGATCAGGTGGACTTTGTGAGGAAACACCAGATACCTCTCGGTAAGATGGAGAATGTCATGTTGCCTAGACAACCCTTTAGCCCTTCTTTCTCCAGGCCCCGGATTGCAAGATTTATATGGAAAAGTACTGATCTATAATTCAGATATTTACAAAGTAAGACACATGGTGTGTGTGCTTTCTGGGTCTCATAGAAGATAAGTTTTAGGAGGGCAGGCCTCTGTGTGTGTGTGTGTGTGTGTGTGTGTGTGTGTGTGTGTGTGTGTGTGT
>JADRCD010232510.1:0-29577 GCA_019843815.1 Montemys delectorum
ATCTAAGTTTATTTGCCAGATTTATCCAAAAGACAGTGTTCACTATTGGCAAGCTTCTTAGGTACAGGGACCAGGTCTTAGTTTTTAATAGGTATAGATAGTATTTCTTAATCTCCTGCCTCTAGTGCATGACTTACATCTGTTAAGGAACAGCTAAGGAACAGTGTGCGCAGGGCAAGAGCCTGGGCATCTCAGGGGCTAACAGATGGGCTTTCCATATGTAGTGAAGAGAATCAAGCAGCTTGGCTATCAGTAATATTGCAGTACTGGATACGGCTGTAGGGCATAGAGACCTCTTTTGTAGGGCTGGTTCTGCAGATGCATGACCTGCAGTTACACACCTCTAATTCAAAGCTACTATGGCTTCAGTATTCGGCCTTCCCCTTCTCTCTCCCTGTGTGTGTGTGTGTGTGTGTGTGTGTGTGTGTGTGTGTGTGTCTGTCTGTCTGTCTGTACTCACACCCAGGGTCTCATCCACATTTACTACCACCTAGTTCCATCCCGTAATCAATTTCTATAATGAGTACAGGCATGATATTTTATTACAATACATGCTATATTTAGCCTTTCAAAAGGATTTATTTTCTTTTTATTTTATGTGTATAAGTCTTTTAGCTACATGTATATAAGTGGACCACATGCATGCCTGGTGCCTACAGAGGCCAGAAGTGGGGTCAGATCCCTTAGAACTAGAGTTACTAGGTTGCTGTGAGTCACCATGTAGCTACTGGGAACCTAACTGGGTCTTCTTGGAGAACAAGTGCTCCCAGCTGCTAGGCTGGAGGGTATGGCTCACTGGTAGAACATTTGCTTAGCATACATGAGGCCCTGAGTTCAATTCCCAGCTAACAGGGTCAGGAGGTTCTACTTAATTTCAATGTGTACCATAGATTTTTTATGGTGGGGATAGGCAGTACTGTGGATTGAACTTGGGCTCTTGTACATGTCTGGCAAATGACCTACCACTGAGCTATATCCCCAACTTTCTCTTTGGTTTTCTTTATTCTGAGACAGAGCCTCACTAAGTTGCCCAGGCTGGCCTTGAAAAAATTTTGAGCAACAAGCAGACCTCAAACTTATCCCTCTTCTGTCCTACCCTCCTAAATAGCTGGGGTCATAGAACAGGGTTACCAGACCTGACTCCATAGACTTTATAAAAGAAAGAAAAATATGTTCCCTTTTCAATTTCTGTTTCTGAAAGTACTTCAAGTTCACGGAAAAATAGCAGACCCATTACAGAGAGTTCCCACAAGTCCTCAGCCCATCCCTTAATGTCAACATTTAACCAAAGTACAAGCAATGAAACCTCAAGTTCCCATTAGCAGCGTTCTCAGCTAATCTTCAGACTGTCTGAACTTGTCCTTTCTTCCAGCTCAGGCTCTATCCTCTCCGCAGACTGTGTGACCTTTACTTGTGATGTGGCCTTAGGTTCTCCCACTGGGGACAGTGCCTTAGTCTCCTGTCTTTCCAACCTTGAGACTTGTGATGAGTATTTACAATTTGTTTTGGGGTTGCCATGTAGGAGTGTTTGTTTGTTTGTTTCCTGGCTGGAACTCACTCTGTACTCCAGGGTGGCCTGGAACTCAGAGATCCACCTGCCTCTGCCTCCCAAGTGCCAGGATTAAAGGCGTGCGCCAGCACCACCACAGGGTTCTTGGTGTTTTGTAGATTTTTTTTTAAGCTATGAAATATTAAATATCCCTCTTGATAAATTAAAATAAATTATGCTAGCTGATTGTGGGCCTGTGTGCTAGAGGCTTTCCATGGAGATCTCTGGCCCGGCCTGGTGTTCCAGTGAAGGGAAGCGAACACAGGCAGGGAGGGAAAGTCGCTTCTGCCGCTTCTGCTGCTGCAGTTGGCTCCACCTTCATCCCTGAGGTGCCCTCCAGGTTACTTGGTTACTCCGTGCTATCCTGCACTGAGTTGGGTCGGGCTGGGCCGGGCCAGTGAGGAGTGCAGTGGAGCTTCAGGCAGGCAGCCTTTCAGGAGAGCAGACCGCTTCCCAAGTGTTACAGCTCTTAGAGCAAAAGGCTATGGCTCTGGAATAGGGTGTGGCATCCACCCTGCCGCAGGCACGTACGTGCAGTCAATAACACTGAAGAGGAAGGGAGGATGGAGAAGTTCTGTGATGTTTTTAACACATTGTTATCATAAAGAGCCTCATCTACCACTGCAACACTGCCGGGGTAGACATGTTGGCCGATTCTTTCCTGACACGTTGATTTTCTAATCCAGACCATGTTTGGAATATGATGTTTCTGCCTATGATACTGTAAGGCCAGTAAATCAGGAAGCACTGTGTTCCTTCTGGGTGCCTTTGGCTGAGTACATTAGGCCCCAGTTATTGATGATCAAAGCAGGTCATGATTGGATCAAGCCCACAACCCAGGGTTGAACTGAGCTGGGAAGCGTTCTCCAAACTGGAGGTCCTTCTGGTCCCTGTACTTTATCTTTATGTTTAGAAATTTTATGGCCAGAAAGTCAAGAGCCAGTGGTCCTATCAGCTTGATCTTGAGTCAAAGACAGAAATAATATAGTTTTTTTTTTTTTTTAAGTCTCTTCTAAATCACTCAAAGGGAACAAAAATAGCCTGACTTTGGCCCTGGTGACTGGGTTCTGTGGGACTGAGTAGCCTAAGAACTTAGCACCCTTTTCCCCTGAAACACCACACGCTGGGCTGTGCGCTGGGCTGTGCGCTGGGCTGTGCGCTTTGACATCAAAGGCGGGACATGGAAGATGGGCTCAACTGGCTGATAGGGCTTTCTTCCCTGTTTAAATAAGGAAATGACTTTCCCTTGTTTTCTAAATGGTGGGCCTTGTGGTGTTGCCCTGAGGGAAGGTGCCTGAGGTAGTATGGCAACCTTACCCTCCATTCTCTGCCTTGGAGAAGAAGCCTTTCAGTGACCTATTGAGTCTAGTGTGGAATTATGCATTTGTTCTTAATGTAGGTTGGTGTCTTCTAGAAACCCCAAAGGACAGTGTCAGTCTTGGAAGGGAGAAAGGCCCCTGTCCCTAGGGTTAACCATATATAACTTAGGGACCTAACTGAGACACTTGGGAAAGTCACGGGAAAGTCACGGGCGCTCTCGCTGATAGCCATCTCTGCACAGCAGATGCGTCAGGACTCTCAGAGTGGGACTCTGGGCCACTTTATTTGTGGCACCCTAGGAGATCACCCATTGTTAAAGGGTACTTGTCATGTAGAGTTGAATTTTAAGTAAATTTCATGTCCCCTCCTTTGGTTTTATGAGACAGGGTCTTGTGTAGCCCAGGCTGAGTTCAAACTTGCTTTGTAGCCAAGGCTAGCCTTACACTCCTCATTCTCCTGCCTCACCTCCCAAGTGTTGGGGTTGCAGGTGTCCACACCCAGCGGTTATGTTTGCTTTCCTTCCTTATTTCCTTCATTTTCATACTTTAAAACATTTTTTCAGGTTTATTATGTGTATGAGTGTTTTGCCTGAGTGTATGAGGTTCAGAACTCGTGGAACTGGAGTTATGGATGGCTGTGAACCACCATGTGGATGCTGGGAATTGAACCAGGGACCTCTGGAAGAGCAACGTGTTCTTTAGCTATTGAGCTATCCAGCCTCTTTCATTTTCTTTTTCTAGTACTGGGACTCAAACTCTGGGCTTTGCACATACTATTACCAGGTAAATGTCCTGCCTCTGAACTATACCCTTGTCCCAGACAGTAAATTTGAAGACATTTCTATTTTATTTCCCTTGTTCCATCCATCCTATAGTAATTGATGAGATCATCAGTCTAGATGCTTCTGTGAACTTGTCATAGCTGTCACTTTTTTTATGATGCAGGCCTAGTTAGGGATCGTGTTGATTCCAGAGTGACAATGTGAATTGTCTTGCCTCCACTTAAAAAGTCCTGAAGAGGGACAGACAGAAGGTGGAAGTGAAGATGCCCAGGCACATTAGGGGGCAGTTTCTGAGGAGTGGGCCCAGCTTCAGGACAGGCAGCAAAGCACTGTGAGCTGCTGGCAAGATCCCAGTGTGTGAGCCTGCAGCTGTAAGAAGCATTTGGTACCTGTCAGTACAAAGCTTGAAGCATTCATTTTCTTCCTGAGATAAGTAAGGATGGGGGCACTAGCTTCATTTCTGCAGCTATTCTCTTCCTTGGGTGACTCATCTTGGGTAGCTTCCACTTGGCTTCAAGGAATGAGTCAAGTACCTTTACTATGAAAATGACAGGGCCTGCTGAGCCCCAACCACCCGCTGTCAGCGAGCCATGTTGTTAAACTCAGTGGGACAGATACTCAAGTGCTTATTTCCGGCCAGCAGCACAGTGGTGCTGACCAGTGTGTGTGCTTTCATTGTGCATGATTCAAACTTTGCTCTTACTCACGTCACATCCCGAGGTGTACCCACCAAATTGCCAAGCCCATGCCTGGCATAGAGCATCCAGACATGACTCAACTGCTCCACGCACAGGAACACCATGTCTCTAAGTTCGTATATCTTAGCCTGCTTAGTCATGTTCGTGTCATTTAGGGATATGGCTTTTGGTTTCTGATTTGTTTTTTGAGATAGAGTCTCATGTAGTCCAGGCTGGCCTTGAACACATTTTGTTGCCAAAGATAACTTTGAACTTCTGACCCTTCTGCCTCTACCTCCCAAGTGCTAGAATTAGAGTTGTGTACCACCTCACCCCCTTTTTGTGGTCCTATGGACTGAACCCAGAGCTTCCTGCTTGCTAGGCTAGCATTAAACCAACTGAGCTACATCCCTAGCCCAGGAATAGCATTTTAAAAAGTAGCTTTCAGCTGGGCAGTAGGGGCGCACGCCTTTAATCCCAGCCCTTGGGAGGCAGAGGCAGGCGGATTTCAGAGTGCGAGGCCAGCCTGGTCTACAGAGTGAGTTCCAGGACAGCCAGGGCTACACAGAGAAACCCTGTCTCAAAAAGCAAAAACAAACAAAAAAGTAGCTTTCAGAAAGTCTTTGCTTTGTCTTACTGTAGAGAAGAAGCTTGCAAAAAAAGGCAACAGGTCTTTCCCGTTCTCTTCCCAATATTGCCCTTTCTTTTTGTGTGTGATTCATCTCTCTAAAGCCAGGCTGCTGGCTCATATTTCATCTCGCCTTTCAAAGCTACAGTGAGATTGGATGCCTAATCTTATTATTGGTGTAAATCCCAGAAGGATCAAATCCATAGAACCTCATTAAAATCCCCCACTATGGACATACAGATTACTGTAGTGCTTAGCACAAGAAGCCAGGGTGGGCCTAAGAGCATTAGCATGTGGCTTCAGGTGGAGGTCAGGAGTTCCCAGCACCACCAGGAGGCCAATCCTGGCAGAAGGCAGATAACTCGATGACTACCCTTCCCTTGCCTGGGCTAGGTGCCTGCTCTTCATAGACAACCAACAGCTTTTCCAGCACCGGACAGAGCTGGCCCTTTATCATGATCAGATGTGTTTTGATTTAATGAAATTTCCCAAAGAGCCTACACCATTAGCTGTAATTGCTCCTCAGTTATGTAGCAAATCCAAGTTTTGTGACTGCTCCAAGTCTCAAATACTTAGGTTCAAATCGAAGTACTACAAGAGGGATCAGATGGAAGACAGGAAGTCTTTAATAGTTGACTAGTACTGCCCTGTAGTACTAAGGCCTCTGTAGGTTTGTGATACAAGGCCAAAGACTTGTGCTGCAGACACAAGTCCCAAAGGCCAGCATCGCCACTCATTCACTGTGGGGGCGTGCACGTCGCCTCGGTCGATAGAAGGTTCTGTTTCTTTGTGTGATCCAAACAGAAAGCCTGCAACAGAGCATGCCTCCCTCCTCCATCTCTTCACTCAGGTCATGCTGATTAAGCATCCTCTAAGCATCTGGCTCACAGATGCAGCGGGGAGCAAGATCAACGACATCTCTGTGGAGTTTATAATCTAATAGCAGCTCACTCAACATTAGAACACAGCATAGAGATATAAGTAATTAGCCAAGGATGACATTAGGCAGAAATCCAAAGAAATGGTAGAGAAGTAAGAAGGTTTGTAACAGTTTAAATAAATCCCCTCAGAACCATTCCTTATGCAGATAACGTCCCGAGCGTAAACTGCTGTCCTGGCATTACTGATGTGTCAGGTCTCTTTAGCATAGTCGAAATTGGTCTCAGGGATCTTCATTTGAATCTATTTTAAAATTAGCTAGATTTTTAAAAAATTATTAAGTATGAGACCCACAGTTCTCCCCTTGGTATCTGCCACAGTTTTCCATAAATGCTCAGTTAGATATATGCACACATATATTTCCCTTTTATTAAACCTAAGCATGCACATGAGATAGCAGGCACCCTTTCCTGCAGCCTCCCATGTTTTGGTACCTCTGAAAGATGGCTTGCTGAAGGAAATGGCTGTGGGGTGGTGTTGTTCCAGGGTCAACAAACAGCAATTGCCAAGAATATGTATGTGTGTACATCTTTGCACACATATACAATTGTATCTGCAGCATAAGGTTCCCAGAAATGGATTTGCTAGACCAAAACACTGTATTTTTAAAATTTTGTTCTTATTTGAGACAGAGTCGAACTATGTACCCCAGGCTGGACCTGAACTCACAGTCCTTCTGCCCTTAGTGTCAATGATTCAAAGAATTAGACTTTTTTTCAAGATCTGGTCTCAGAGAGCCTGCACTGGCCTGAAACATGCTATGTGGCCAGTGATAACCCTGAACTGCTGATCCTCCTACATCCACCTCCCAAGTGCTAGAATTTCAGATGTGTGCCACCTGCTGTAAGGACTGTACTAAGAAAAATAAATTACACGTGTATTAGTTGCTTCTCTGTCGCGGTGATAAAATGCTATGACCAAAGCAACTTATAGACGAGTTTATTTAGGCTTGTGGTTCCTCAGAGTTAGCATCCATAATGGTAGGACCTTGGCAGCAGGCAGTCATGGCAGCTAGAGCAGGCTGTTGAAAGCTCACATCCTGAACTGGAAGCCTGAAGCACTTAAGCCTTTAAGCTTTCAAAGCCTACCTCCAGTGACATATGTCCTGCAACAAGACCACACCTCCTACATATCAGCAAAGAGTGCCACCAATTGGGGCCAGGGCTTGTATGTTTAAATGCCAAGACTATGGGGAACATTTCTTACTCAAATCTCTACAGTGTGCTTGTATGTTTTGTCTGCATGCATATGTGTGCACCTTGTGCACACCTGGTGCCCACAGAGGCCAAAAGAGGACATAAGTTCCCCCTGGAAATGGACTTAGAGCTGGTTGTGAGCTGCCATTTGAATGCTGGGTACTGAACCTGGGTCTTCTGCAAGAGCAGCAAGTGCATTAACCACTGAGCCATCTCTTCAGCCCCAGGACTGTATTTTTAAAAGCATTAATAATGTTACCACAATGCTGTCAAGGTCTCTGTTCCACTGTGCACTGTCATGCATTCATTCACAGGGAACATGCCTGCAAGCCTGTTGTCTGCAACTTCCCCCAGTCCTGGAGACTGGCAAACTTGATGGTCTTTCCTGATACAAACCAGCAAAAGACAATGCTAGTTATTTTAATCAAATGTTCTTACCTGTGAAAAGACCATCTTTTCCACTAGCATTTTAAAAACAGAATTGAGGTTTCCATCCACCTTCCCTGTCATCTAAGATGATCATTTTCAAAGTGATTCCCTGGACCAACAATGTGAATGTCACCTGACATCACATTGGAAATGTAGACTCTCGGTGCATCCAGACCCTCTGAAGGAAGAACTCTAGAGTGCAGACCCTGAGGCTCTTGGTGTGACCCCTGCCTCTGGAGCTCCTGTGTTAGTAGGTTTGGGGCAAGGGCCCATGGACAAGCATTGGGAGCAAGTTCCCACGCAGTGGACTACCCAGTGCCTCTGCTGCACCAGCACACTCCTCTCACAATGAGTGATGTCTATGCCTCTGTGCAGTGCTCAAGAATGAAATCTAGAGCCACATACTCGCCAAGCAAGCGCTCCCACCCCTGAGCCCACCCCAGCTTTCTGCTGTGACGATAACCTGCAAGCAGGTTTTCCAGTTCCTTCTTTGCAAAGGAACATTAGCACAAAGCAACTGTACGTATTTAAAGTTGGATTCTGAAGCTGGGTGTGGTGGTGGCTCATGCCTGTAATAGCCCCCCACCCACCCCCTGCCCCACTCCCTACCCACCTCCCTTTGGGAGACTGAGGCAGGAGGATTGCCACAAGTTAGAGACAGCTTTGGGCTATCTAATGAATTCCTGGCCAACCTGGCCTAGGAAGGAAGGAAGTGGGAAGGGACCAGGAGAGGGAAGCTGTTTGTTCTCCTTAGGTGTTGGACGGAGCTGCAGGGAGTGGCCGGCTACTGTGACCCCTACGTGGCCACTGAGACAACCTTGCATTAAGGCAGTGTGGAAAAGTTGTTTTGCTTTAGGTGCTTCCAAAAGGCTGAGCAGCGCCCCCATCTGTGCAGAGTGCTTACTGCATGTAGAAAGAGAAGGAACTCTAGAAAGAGATAACCCAGAAGCAGATGGGAGTGCACCTTAAAAAGTCCTTTCTCTTATAGTTCAGAGCAGGTAACTTTGTTGTTGTTTGTTGTGTGAGACAAGGTCTTACTATTTGACCAGGCTAGCCTGGAAATCAGGCTGTCTTCTATCCCAAGCAATCCTGCCTCAACATACTACACACTCTGGAGTGCTAGGTTACAGAGGTGTACCACCAGGCCTGCTTCATTTTATTTTTTTCTGTTTCAAGACAAGGTCTTGATATTTCCTCAGCTGGCCTACAAGCCTGCCTCAGTCTCCCAAATTCTAAGATGACAGGAGTGAGCTATGATACCCAGGCAGAATCCTTCTTCTTTAGAGAAAGTAGTTCTTGGGCCTGGTGGTACACATGAGCACCCAGGGGACCCTCTAAAGAGCAGCCGTGCCCTTTGGGCCCCACCCCCAGGTATTCTGCCAACATGCTTGGATATGTGAGGCATCTCCCCCCACCACCACCACCCCAAGGGAAAGAAATGAAAACAGTGATTAAACACTATGACCAAAAGCAACTCGGGGGAGGAAGGGGGCTTATTTCACCTTGTAACTGCCAGGTCACAGCCTGTCACTGAGAGAAACCAAGACAGGAACTCAAACAGAACCTGGATGCAGAGACTGGAGCAGAGGCCAAAAGGGATGCTCTGCTCTTCATACCTCACTCAACTTGCTTTTTAAGCAACCCAAGTCCAACTGCCCGGGTGGTCGCAGCACCCACAGTGGGCTGGGCCCTCACACATCAGCCATTAATCGGAAAAGGGGGGGAGGGGTTAGAGAGATGGCTCAATGGTTAAAAGCACTGGCTGCTCTTCCAGAGGACCTGAGTTCAAGTCCTAGCAACTACATGGTAGTTCTCAACGATGCCCTCTGGTGTGTCTGAAGACAGCAACAATGTACGCATATACATAAAAATAAATCTAAAAAAAGGAAAGAAAGAGCAAACCCCCCCAGACTTGCCTACAGCCCAGTCTGGTGGAGACACCATCTTAGTTCAGGTTCCCTCTTCCCAAGTGACTCCAGTTTGTATCAAACCAGCACAGAGAAAGAGAGGGGAGTTGTTCTAGGCTCTAGAAGTGGGGTCCCACATGGCTCGCCAATTCTGGAAGTCACTGTTAAGCCAGCTGGGGTATCAGACTTGCACGCCTATGGCAGGACAGCAGCTCCCATCTCCACTGTAAACCCTTTTCCCTGCCGGTGCATGTTGTGTGTGCTTCTGCCAGCCTCCAGCAGTTTCCCTGGTAGGTTTTACTCTTAAGTTGACTCCCTGACGTCTGGGCTTGCTATTAGAAGAATGTGCTGACTCCTTCGCCTCTACATGCCCACCAGCATCAGAAAAGCTACAGAGGCATAGCTAGGCTCTGACAGCTTCCCAGGGAACAGTGGCTGAGAGCATTCCCCCTAGGCAGCGCAGGCGTAAACACCCTCTCCATTCACGCGGCCCCACTGAGGGTTTCAGAATGAGTTGTCCTCCCTTGCCACCCTATCCCTATGTCACCGAGAACACCTGCAGAGCATCCCAGGTGTCCCTGTGGACTTGGGGTTCATCTTCTTTCTGTCCCCAGAGTTGACAAGAAGGTCCGGTAAATAACGTCCTCTGGGTTCTTAACACCATGAATCATTGTACACATGGGTATAGCACCCCAATTTGTAGCTAAGAAGCTAATCAATCCTCAGAGGGCTTAACTCTTACCGGTATTTATCTCTGTACATGATCAGAGTTTCTTAACGCTCACCCCGAAAATCTGTTTGGATGCCCATGAGCATCTAAGCCAGTAAATCACAAGCCCACTTTAAAAGAGCATTGAAAATTTGATATGTGCACATCTGCTCAGAAGCACTGCTAATGCCCAGGTTTCTCTAATACAAGGGAGCATCTTTCACACAGCTAAAAAACAGTCTCTGCCTGCCTGCCTGCTTTTTCTCAACACACATGCACACGAGCCTCATTCTTCAGTGCATGGGCACCCAGTTAACAATGATCCAGCTTGCGTTTTCTTCAATATCTCTTGCATTGGAAATGGTTGGGTGACCTCTCCTTTTGCCTGCAGGCTGCACGTGGGAATTTGGAGCCATGGTGAACTATATCAAGAGGACATATCCCCAGACCCAGCTGGTTGTCGTGGGCTTCAGCCTGGGTGGTAACATCGTGTGCAAATACTTGGGGGAGACTCAGGCAAACCAGGAAAAGGTCCTGTGCTGTGTCAGTGTGTGCCAGGGGTACAGCGCACTGAGGTGAGTCATCACACACACACACACACACACACACACACACACACACACACACACACGTTTCTTCCCTTGGGTCCTTCAGTTGACAGTACTTGTTTATAGAGCTAACCCAGGACACCAGGGTCCAGGGAGCACCTTGCAGGCTGAACAAAAGTTTCCAACTCTTAGACTCAACTGAATTTGCTTCCATGCCGTCCTAGCAGGCTTGTTATGCCTGAGATACATAATAGTATTTTAGGATTAGGTCTGTAATTAGATCACCAAAGCGACTGTAATCGCCACTGCTTCCCTAGGGAGTTTCAGATTATGTCTGAGATTCCAGAATACGACAGAACTATGAGTTATCAAGGGAACACAGCAAACAGCAGTATCTGCCCCCTGGGCCTTGTGACCCCTAGATTCCCTCCATCCAGTGGGAGCATTGACTCTCAGATGGTGTTGGAAGAAACTTGTGGAAGTCTCCTAAGCAGGTCCTTACCTGAAGGATTCTTCTCTCAGACATCCTAGCCATCCTCCCAGAGAAGCTGGCCTAGGGAGCAAATACCTCAGCCAGGATGAGGTCATGTGTGAAGTGCTCAGGACAGCACCCAACTACAGAATATAATTGTCTGCAGCATCATTACTGTTGACTGGAAAATTAAAGAGGGTGGGTTAGATCAGGGGATCCCAGAGGCCAGTCCGCCGAGCCATTGGCTGTCTCGGTTCAGTGAGAATGGCTCAGTGGATGGGGTGCTTGCTGGCTAAGTCTGATGACCCAGGTTTAATCACCAAAACACAACTGTCCTCTGACCTCCACTGCATGCCATGGCATCCGCACCCACACACATCATCCTGAACACACAATAATAATAAGGAAGATTTAAAACAAAAGAATCGCTTGAGGGGATCATGCTAGAAAGAAGCTCAGCCTGGCGGAGCCCTACATCTGGAAACTCTCATTTGGTAAAGCCTGAGACTCTGTCTTCGAGACCCATTTTCATAGATGATCCCACGTTGAGCAGTCACTGGGTTTGGTGACCTGAGCAGTCTCTAAGCTCTGGCATTCTAGGGCTCGGTTAGCCTCTTGGCCTGTGGGAGCCTTCCCATAGACGACTGAATCCACACTCCCTTTATCTTGGCCCAGTGAGAAATATCCAACTCCCAGCCCATGTCACATAGAACCAGAGCTAGCCAGAATCTATCCTGCCCAGCCACTTGGATAAGAAAAGGATACTCAGGAGGACAGACAGCCTGCCACCTGACCTGAGGGAGCAGGGCCTAGAGTTGTGGGGTCCCCTCCTTGCTTTTACGGTCAGCATCCTGTCATCTTTAGTGTTAGAAACGACTAGATTCCCTTCCTGACTTCAGCACAGGGAGCTTGCTGTAAATGCTAACCTAATGTGCACAGAGCACTGGGCTTTATAAATAGGAAGCTTGTGACAAACTTGTCCTCTCCTCCCTTCCTCCCTCTCCTTTCCTCCCTCCCTTCTGCTCAGTGCCCCAATCTTAAAAGAACAAGCTTCTTCGCATTTTGCAGCAATAGCGCCATCTGCTGTCAGTAGATGATCAGCACAGTTACCAAAGTAAGGGATTCAAGTAAGACAGGAAAGATTGAATGCAGTAGGAACCTAGGATCTGTGAAGTGCTTCTTTTTCCTCTCCTTCCCTGACACCTCTAAGACTTACATACACGCCGTTGCCTATCGTCACGTGAGCCCTGTACAGTAAGGAGGGAGGCAAGCTGATTCTCTGATTGACCTTTGGCTGAAGCCTGCCATCTGCCACATGGGATGTGGCAGCTCAGAGAAGTGCCATAGACTCTCACCTGGATCAAGCAGCAACAGGGGTTGAAGGTCACGAGAGGAGGAACCAAGTCCAAGAGCAACAGACTGTGGCTTGATGGTTAAGAAGAAAGGCACTAGGCAAGTGTTCATAGTGGCCCACCAGTGATGACCTGGCTTGCCTTTCTGTACCTGCAGAGTGCAGGGGTCCCAAACATGACAGTGGCTTCTGACCTCGAAGGTGTGTTATTCTCCACTGGAAGCTTCAGCTTGTGGTTTTTGAACACATCACACACACCTTTATGCCCCCCACTTTTTTTTTTAATCTATTGGAGCAGATTCTCAGCCAGCCAGGAGGATGTCAGGCGTGCTACTAACAACCAGCTGTGCCTTTCTGGCCTTGGAGGCCTCCTGCAGGGTCATCTTCAGAGAGATTCTTGGCTTCTCGCTTCTCCCCAGATGTTTGATTGCTACACATTAAAGCAGTTATCCAACACGGGAGCCAAAGCCAGCCTGCACTCCCCACAGAGCCCCTCATGCCCATCATGAAGTCTAACTTTCTGTGGTCCCTGCAGGGCCCAGGAGACCTTCATGCAGTGGGACCAGTGCCGCCGGTTCTACAACTTCCTCATGGCCGATAACATGAAGAAGATCATCCTGTCTCACAGGTATAGGACCCTCCCTCTCTCTGCCCCAGGTGGTACCCTGGCGCCTCCCACTAAGATGAGACACGGAACCTCTTCTCATACTGTCTTCACCCAGTTGGAGCAGTCCCAAGGTGGCCTGTCACTGTCTAGGTGGCCTTTCTCCTCAGGATGCTTTCTGTGCATGGCTCCAGAGGTGTTTTAGATGTGAGCTCACTATGTTGACTCAGTTGGCCCCAAACTCTTGAGCTCAGGCAATCCTCCTGCTGAACCTTCTGCATACCAGGCACCCCTGTGTCCATTTCTTAATCTCCCTCCACCCTAGTGCTTAAAACAACATGCTCTGACCTGGCCTAGCCACATACTCCAGGCTAAGCTGAGCGTCCTGTGGGTGGGCTCCTATGGTACCTAAGCAAGGCTGGTCCTCACAGCCCCTCAAACTACAAGCTGCCAGGCATATCCTCAGGTCCTGTGTCAGGTGGGTTGAGAAAAAGAGCCCTCTGTCCCCTGTGCTATGGCAAAGTCACCAATCCCATTCAGCTCCTGTGATTTGAACATCAGTCACATGCTGGACACTAAGCTGGGTGCTGCCCAGCTGAAGTTCCGGTGCATCTGGGGATTTTCTGAGGCTTTCTAGCCAGATGGGGTGAAGTTAGATTGCCGATGCCAGGTTTGAGTTCTTACGTCTGTACTTGTAAAATGGACAGGGAGTCCTGTTAGGGGAGATCTGTTTTGCTGGGAGGGTGAGTGTTGCTGAACAGTCCTGAAGGTTCGTTATGCAACCAGTAACAAACTGGAAAGGCATGTTAGTGTGTCTACCAGAGAAAGCCAACTGAGATCTTAGGGAAACTTTAAGTTACGAATTCCATCCTTTGCCACCTTATTTGGGAAAAAGCAAGTCCTAAGGAAGGATGTTGATCTCCTTTTAGAGGGGTTATAAATGGATACTAGAACACTGCATTTCTGGCATGAGTATTTCCTACTGTGGAGCCAAACCTCAAAGCAAACTCAGTCCTCCCCCTGCTGCGTGACTGGGAGCGCCAGCTTGGAAGGGAAGTCCACTCTGCCCATTGTCATCCCTACTTTTATCGTCATGCCCTGCATGGACATTCCTCTCCGTAGAAATGACCACTGTATTGAACTCACCTCTATCTCCACAGGCGCACAGGTTCAAACAGCAGCAGGATCCCAGTCAATCCTGCAGAGGCTTTGTCTGTGCCGAACATGTGCAGGCTTCTCTCTTGAGAGCTTGTTTGGAGGTTCTGGCAGGGGAGCATAGCTGCTTCTGTACCCTTGACTGAAAATCATCCTCTGTTAGGGAAGGCCATCCTCTCTGACCAAACATGAAGCTTCCACAGGCACACATGGAGCAGTGAGGGATGGAGGTCACTGGCCTAGCCAGCCTGATCACTCTCACATCTGAAAGTTTGTTCCTTACTCATTCCCTAAACACCCTAGCCTAGTCTAGCAGCTCTTTCCATTTCATTCACAGTGCCTTAGGTATCACAAGTAACTTAGAGATGATTAAACATACAGGAGATGGCATAGTACGTACACATCCTAAAGCCAGGAATAGTGGCACGAGTTCTCAAAGAGTTGATGCAGGAAGGCTGCTTAAGCCCAGGAGTTTGAGAACAGGTTGTGTAACAAAGAGATCCCATCCCATCCTGCCGCCACCCTCCAAAAATATCAATCCTAGAGTGTCCATAGATTTGGATCTCTGAAGAATATTCTAGAACTAGTTGTCTGGGGATACTAAGGGTGACACTTTACAGCTTTTCGGCTAACACTGTGGAGAGCTACTGACTTATCCAGATGATGAAGGGGTTACTGGACAGCTTCCTTATTAAGCAATACAAACAGCTTGTAAGGGGAACAAGGACTTGCCATAGGTTGGCAGCGTCACCATCAGTGTAATGTACAGTTGCTAGACTATGTTTGGCCCGCTGCCTATCACTCTTCCAAAAGGCCCTTGCTGGGCTTCCTCCCCTGTGCCAGCTTGAAGCCTAGTCCTCAGTTTCAGGTCTTGGTACCCTGAGAAGAAAATAAGGCTTTGATGTTCATTTTCCTATACATTCTCATCCTTGTGGATGTTCTACAGGCTCAAAGGAAGCTGTCATGGCAGCACATGCTTGTAATCCCAGAGTAGGGGAGGTAAAGGCAGGAGGATCAGGGGTCCAAGGTCAGCCTTGGCTATGTGGGGAGTTTGAAGTTAGCCTGGTCTTCAGGAGACCATGTGTGTAGATAGATAGATAGATAGATAGATAGATAGATAGATAGATAGATAGATAGATAGATGGGTGGGTGGGTGGACGGACAAATGGAAATGGCTGGGGCTAAAGTGGAGTGCTTACCTAGCATGCATAAGACTCCAGATTCAATCCCCAGTAACACAGGAAAACCAAAATAAACAAAACCACCTGGAGTGCTGTATGTCTGATTTACTGTACCGCTTGGTCCGATGGCAACGGGCACTCCTGGTCTGCCTGTGGACGGGGAAGCAGGTTCTGTGATGCTGGTTTCTTCTCGTCTACACTGCTTTGTTCACTTCTGTGCCTTGTTCTAGACAAGCTCTCTTTGGAGACCATGTTAAGAAACCCCAGAGCCTGGAGGACACAGACTTGAGCCGGCTCTACACAGCAACATCCCTGATGCAGATTGATGACAATGTGATGAGGTGGGTCCCCAAGGAGTGCTGAGGGGCAGGTGCCAGGCCAGGGGCTGCCATCTCCTCTGCCCAGCACCACAGCCTTGCCCCACTTGCTTCAGAGGCTTCTTTTCATTGTAATAAGTGTCTAGTGCTTAGAAGGAAATCATAGGGAAATTCTCATCTCTTAGAAGTGGGAAAAGAATATGAGCACCCCATGTGGCAGCTTGAACTGGTGGTGAAGTGTGCCCACCTAGTAGTTTCCACCTATACACTGTATGTCCTGCCTCAATACGGGACAAGGTCAGTGCCATCCAGCTCTGCCTTTACAGTGGAGGGAGGCATTTCTTGTACATGGTGAGCATGCCTATCCAGACTTCAGTGGCTGAGTCTCTATCAGGGCAGATGACCCACGGTAGAGCAAGAGACCTATAGGTTTCAGATGACACATAGAACCACTTTCTGTGGGTGGCAGTGGGGTGAGGATGCTTCTGAGTGGAAGACACAGTCCCCACCCGTTTCTCTCATCCCTTCATTTCCTGCTGGGACCCCTGGCACCTATGACCTCACCTTTGCTGGTACTGGCACCTCCTAATGGAAGTTAGAAGATTTCACTTGTACAGTTGGTCTCAGACCTTATCACTGTCTTTCACACTTTGCAATCCCTTGATACCTTTAAATGTAGCCTAAAACAAGCAGGTCCTCTCAGACAGGCGGCCATGGGCTAGAGGCTGGGTGATCTCTGCTTCCCTTCTTCATGAAACTCTCCTAGCCTTTTGTGCCAGGGAAACCTGAAGGTGTCAGTTAATGTTTTTTTCAAAGCAAATAGAAATATGGAATTCTTAATATATGCAAAAGATAGAAATAAACGATGCCCAGCCCTCTTATGATACAGTATATGACTTACTGCGGTGCCTGTTAGTGGGGAAAAGTACTGCAATTTTAATTTAATATAAATTTCCCATCCATCTTCTTAAGCCAAAAGAAAATGTCCCTCAGTTCTTGTTTCTTAATTTATTAATGTCTTCGTCATTAATAGTATTGAGTGGTAATGGTTCCATAATCAAACCAGTCTAGCATCATCCTCAGAGTGGTCCCAGTGATGCTGGAGGAATGGAATGCCCTGGGGAGACCACAGAGCACAGATTCACACATCCTGGGTGTGGTCTGCACACAGCCTCCTTCCCTACCAGAGGTCCCTAATGGTCTAGCCTGAGCCTTCCTGGTCATTTGCAGACCGTGGTACCTAAGAAGGATGGAAGTAGAAGAGATCCACAGCTCTGGGGAAGGCAGGACATCTCAGAAACCTGAATTGAAAGAGGTCCACCTTTGGAGACTGGAGGCCCCAACCTGAGATTTCTCCAATCCATGTTATAAGCCTTGTGGCACCATTAAGGAAGAGCCTGTCTTTGATCCACTTTACAGTGAATCAGCCAGGGCACAGGAAACTTGAGCATTTGCCTAAGATTACCCAACCAGAAAGTGATTTGAATCCAGTTCCTAAGCCCACGCTCCTGACTCCAAACTCCTCTCCTTCTGTACATTTTAGGGCAGGAGCCTCACCCCAGTGAAGTCACTGCCTGTGGGGATTCTGCCATTGCAGTGAGTTAGTATGGAAACCAGAGAGTCATCAGCTCCATTTTGTAACAGATGTTTTGCCTTTGTGTATTCTTGTGTTCTAGAAAGTTCCACGGCTATAACTCCCTGAAGGAGTATTATGAGGAAGAAAGCTGTATGAGGTACCTGCACAGGGTAAGTGACAGCCCCTCTCAGAATCACTGTCATCATTACCTTTCCCTAAGTTTAGGGGTGGAAGCAGAGCCAGGACCTGCCGAGCACCGCTCCAGTATCACGTCGCTTGTGCCAGTCTCTGTGGCTGCCACAGTCTAAGTCCCAGAGCCGCACTCAGAGCAGGCTTCTCCCAGGTCTGTGAAGTGGTTTGCAGCATCCAGTTCACCCTCAGACATCCTTTGACAGTTCAGTATTGCCTGGTTTTTTTGGTGTGGTTTCATGGGAGATCCTCCTGGGTTTCTTTCCACCGTAGACCCTTTCTTGTGGCCACATGTATCTTATTAACATGCCGTCACAGACTGACCTCCCACATTTCTTGCCATGATCTGGCAAGCACAGAATGAATTAGGGGAGCTCTGCATCAAAGAGATAAGGAGCATGCCTTCTGAACATGTAATAGGCTTAGGAGCACACACCTGGAATAACTAACATTCAGCATGCTGAGGCAGGAGGGTTGCTGTGAGTTTGAGTCCAGCTTGGAGTACATAGCAAGCACTCAGCCAGAGAGAGCTGCATAGCAAGACCATGCCTCAGAAAAGAAAAAGGAGGAGGCCAGCAAGATAGCTTCCTCAGGTGAGGGTGCTTGCCGCCAAGCCTGGTGTCCTAATTCAAAAACCATGGTGGAAGAGAGAATTAACTCCACAATTTGTCCTCTGACCTTGCATGCATGAGCACACTCATGCACACAGACACACCAATAAATATAATTTCTTTTAGAAGCTATAGTAAACCCTGTGTGTTTACTAAGGTTTTTGTTTTTGTTTTTGTTTTTAAGACTTACTTGTTTTATGTATATGAGTACACTGTCACTGTCTTCAGACACACCAGAAGAGGGCATCAGATCCCATTACAGATGGTTGTGAGCCACCATGTGGTTGCTGGGATTGAACTAAGGACCTCTGGAAGAGTGGTCAGTGCTCTTAACCGATGAGCCATTCCTCCCTCAGCTCTGTGGCTGTCCTCCTGAGTCATTTTCACTAACCTAGGCTCTTAACACACCAGAGTTCTAGGACAGCACAGGTAGTCACTATGTCGGGATGACACTTCAGGATGGTCTATGTGCCTCGTCAGCACTATGTACACCATACACCAACAGGAGGCTCTGTTACCTGTTTTTCTCACCTGCGTATTGAGCACAATCTTGCCAAGAGCTCCCTGATATCCACCAGCCACTCCTATTTGTGTGTACAGTTTGGTTGAAACAGGTATTGAACCTAGGAACTTCCATCTGTTAGGGAAGGGCTCCACACTGAGCCATATCTCTAACGCTTGGTGGTGTTTTGCTTTGTTTTGTTTTTAGTAGGACATCTATTTATACCTACCCCAGGCTGGCCTTGAAGTCACAATTCTTTTGCCTCCATCTCCCAAGTGCTGAGATTAAGAGTATGCATATCTAGTTCCCACTCTGTTTGCATCTTTAAGATTCTTCTAGAAGGTCTCCTTTCCCACTAGTGGAGTGCACTTCACTTTTCTTTTTTATAATATAAGCTGAAGGAGATAGATAGATAGATAGATAGATAGATAGATAGATAGATAGATAGATGGATGGATGGATGGATGGATGGATGGATGGATGGATGGTAGGTAGGTAGACAGACAGACACACATACACCTTGATTTGGCCTTTTTTTTTCCGAGGGGCGTGGCTAATCTGAAAAGCTGAAGATAATCAGAAACGCTGTGAGTGTCGCTGAGTACTGCCCTGCCTCCCCTGAGCACACAGGTCTGGGCACTGACAGCTTTGCTCCTGTGCCTGCTGCCCAGTGGCGATCACTGCAGACCTGTCACTGCTCACTACCAGTGACAGTGGGGCATTCCTAAGGCTCTAATCCAGCAAGCTGAGCTGTGAGCATTTCCCTCTGCTGCAAGGCCATGTCTGGTAAGGGGTGGGCGTTTAACTCCAGTTTACCTTCTTGCTGCAGATATACGTGCCTCTCATGCTGGTTAACGCAGCTGATGACCCCTTGGTGCACGAAAGCCTTCTAACCATTCCAAAGTCTCTCTCAGGTGAGTCTCTTCCCACTGATTCCCCCAGCCATGCAACAGATTACTACTGTAGACTCTGTCACCCTCACTTCCTGTCAGCCTATGGAGACAAGCCTCCTGAGAGAGGGGCAGCTCATGACACAGTCCTAGGCTGCAAAGGGCCCCGGGTAGCACCTTCTAGGGGGTTCCTTCCTGGTGCAGGAGACAGGGCCACCCTTGATGCCCATCACCAGGAGAGTATTCTGTAGCAGTGTTGTCTCAGGGCTGGAGAGCCTGAGTTAAAGATATTTAGAACTAAAATCTGTCCTAAACAGCAAAACAAAACAGAGCCAATTCTGCTGCCTCTGATGACAGCCTCTCCATCTGCTAGAGGATGTAAGCAACAGAAATGGCAGAGAACACTGCTCCTGAAAATGCTGTGCAGACTCAAGTCTGTCCTGTGGTCAATGCTACAGGGAAGGCAGAGAGGGACCGTTCTCCAAGGAAGGCTGGGGGTTCCCCATTACTGTGTTATTTGCTATTTGCATTGCTGATCCCCGATCTCCAGGATGCCCTCTCCTGTCTTCCTCTGTGATTACATTTCCCCTTGTAAATACAGTAGCCTCAAGGAAGAACTGCTTCCTACCCCCCCCCCCCCCCCCCCCCCCCCCCGGCTGCAAGAGCAGATAAGAGTGCAGAGGAAGGACTTCCGCCTTACAGTGCTTCTGTCCTGCTCAGGAGAAAGGCCTCGTGGGGGAGCCCGTTACTTGATAGAAGCTATCTCCTGTCAACCCCCAGCCACCCACGGACTCCCAGCACACCACAGCATGGCCCACTCAGCCACGTGCAACAGCACTTATCTCCTTCTGGACCAAAAATAACATCCACAGGACTAATGCTGTCCCACAGAAATGTACAAAATAGCAACTAGGAGGAAGAATGGAGGGAGTGAGGCAAGAACAGAGCCATGTCCACTGCCCCCCCATCTCCACTTCCCCTCCCCGTGTCCACTGCACCCTACCCCCTCCCCTGTTGAACTTGGCTACATCTTCTACATACCTCTCCTGTAGCCATGGAGACCAACCTAAATATGGACCCAAGGTCCAGCCTCATGCCCTCAGCTCGCATCCATTTAGCACATGGCACCAGGAGCCTGGGCATTTTTAACACACCTTGCAGCTTGCCGCCTGAAGACTGATGCTGGGCTCAGGAAAGTCCTGCCTGCGTTGAGTTCTCCTTTTTCTCTGATGAATAGCACTTTTTAGTGCTGCTCTGACTCCCCCAGACTCTGAGCCTTCCCACCCTTGGAGTCAGCTAATCAGAATCTGCATTTCAGCAAGATATCCTGAATAGTCGAGGCGCACAAAGTTGGGTAGTGTAGCCAGTCAGATAGGGCACTGCAACCCCACCAGCACAGCGTTGGTCCCCCACCCACCCACCCCCCCTTTACCTCCTCTCAGCCCTGAGATTTTAACTTAATCAGTCATGTGGGGGGGTCAGGATGCAGCTTGGGTTTATAGAGCTTTAAATGTGTGTTCTAAGGATTTCTAGAGCTGATACCCATTATCCGAACTGGGTTTTATTTATCTTGGCAGTGCTGGAGCCTGAACTCTGGGGGTGTCATATGCTGGGGCACTGTTTTGCTGTTGAGCTATGTCCCCAACCCTTTTGGTACCCATTCTACACCAAACTTGTGAGATCTTGCTGATTTGCCTGCCATCTTGAGAACAGACGGCACAATACACAGCAGCTGGATACCCACTTGGGTACCTCTGGGGAATGCTCAGGCCCCCTCCCCAGCTTGGAGCTAATAGGATGTTGTAATTCTGCTGCCTTTCCCCCTACAGAGAAACGAGAGAATGTCATGTTTGTGCTGCCTCTGCATGGGGGCCACCTAGGCTTCTTCGAGGGCTCTGTGCTGTTCCCTGAGCCGCTGACGTGGATGGATAAGCTGGTGGTGGAGTATGCCAATGCCATTTGCCAATGGGAAAGGAATAAGTCCCAGTGCTCAGACACAGAGCAGATGGAGGCTGAGCTGGAATGAGGCCTCCGGACTCTGGCGTGCTCCAGCGGCCCTCCTCTGGAACCCACGTCCCTTTGACGGCTGTTTCAGGTCTCCCAGGGACCTGGATCTGACCTCATACCATCAGTGGGGGGTTACCCATCATGCATTGTCTCAAGTAGGCGGCTCTCCCTGGGAGCTCCAGGCTATTTTTGTGCTTAGTTACGGGTTTTCTCCATTGCATTGTTAGCCATGGTGACAAGCTACAAGATTCTCACCCTTCTGTCCAGTTTCAGTATCTGATTGCTTTCACGATGGTTATATCTAGTTTTCCTATTAAGGAGCGAGTCTGAACTACAGTTTTGCTTTGCCAATCAAAAAGGCCTTTCCCTGAGAACAGTGAAGGATGTCACTTTGTGATGGATGTATGCCCCCTACCAGAGTCCCCACTGAGAAGTCAAGCATCCCTAGTGCTGAAGAAGTCACTCCGCTTGGGAGTCTGAGAACCTGTGGCTTCCTGGGCCCGAGTTTTGCCTGTGAAGCAAAGGAAATTGTCTGAATCAAAAGCCAAGTTTCCCTTCTCCTCGTCTCTTCTAAGACACCTCTGTCTCTGTCTTGCTGCTGCTGAGAGTTGCATGAGGCACTTGTCTAAAACTTCAGCCTCCCAGATCCCTCCCCTCGGAGACGCTGACTCAGTGGGCTCGGGGAGGGCTCTGGGGATTTTAATTTTTGACAAGTGCCCCAAGGAATTCTCATCATCCAGCAAGCCAAGTGAAACAGCGTACTACTACACCTTTAATTTAGAAAGATCTTGGTGGCCCCTTTATTGGCATTCATAAGCCACAGTGTCTCTTTGCTCCCAGAGACCTCCAAAGCAGCAAGGCCTGTTGTATGCTGCCCTTGTGTGACCTCCCTAAAAGGGAGAAGACCTTTGAGCTGAGCCCTGGCTCTGCTTCTCCCTGGATAAGTCCCTTTGGACTTGACTCTCTTCCCCTATTAAGTGGGGGTGGGTGGGGGGGTGGGCCAGGTAGATTGCCGAGATGCCCACCAGTTCATCATTCCAGGGGAGCCTGGGACATCACTTCCCAGGCTGAGCAGGTAAACGCCATTAATTGCATTTTCCCCTTCCCCATTCCATAGAAAGAGATTTGAGAGTCTTAATCACTCTCTTGTAATTTTAGTTTTTCATCCCAGTTCTACCCAACATCTAATTGATACCAAACAACCCAAAAGTTGGATGTGAGTGTGAAGGGACGCATTTCCAGCTAAGAGAAGGGGGTGTTCTTTTGAAGTTGGTTTGTACTTAAATAGCCTCTGTGTGTTGTCTGTTGGGTAGATCTTTCTGAAATGTCTTCTCAAGGGGACTTCTCACTCTAGGGTTCAAGTGCTCCTCTTGTGGAACTCTGTGGTACTTGAGTCCCTAAGAACCTGCACTTTGAAAAGTCCACAGTTGCTATCCAGAATTGAATGAGACTATGAGTGAATTGCCTGGGTTAATGTTTCCTCTGCTTCATCTCTGTTGGCACCAGGACAGCCTGAGATGCAGTCATGGGTCTAGGTGGATGTTAAAGGAGCCACCTGAACACCTCGGGGCTGCGGGTAGAATAGGGTGTGGGCACTGGCCCGGGAGACTGACCTGAACATGAAGCACTGCTTTCTGACAATCACTAGATCATCCCAGTCGTCAGGGAGATGTCTGCAGCCTCCAGTTTGCTTTTTGCTATGATTTGTCACACTCACCAAATCCTGTCTCTGCCCCTCTCCTGGTGGCCATTTCTCTGCTGCATTTCTCTTAGCACAGATTGGCACTTTATCATCCATCCCTCAATTTGGAAGTGAATCCTTCTCTCTTGATTTTCCTCCACCCTACCACAGCTATAATCTACAAGACTCACACATAGTTCCTGCTTCCTGCCTTCATCTCTGAAGACTTTTAATGAGAGCAATAAGGTCGTAGAGTTGTGTCGCTGTCCCTGGAAGTGAGGGGCTCCCTTCGCTTACCCAAGGTCATCTCTTCCCAAGTCCCGGCAAAGCAGTGGCTTGGGTGCCACCTGCTTCAGAGGAAGTCAGCCCTGTAGCCACACTTAGAAGGAAGTGGGAGGCTGTCCTAGGAGCCTGGTCCCTGCAGCAGCCCTGGAGGCCCGCTGGGGAGAGGTAGAGCTGCCACACTGGTGGAGATCCAGGCCCTGGGACTGGGGGAGGGGACGTGTGCCAGCTGAAGCCTCCCTAGTGTGTCACTCTGAATGGCACTGGCATTCCATTTTGCTTCACATGAAATCAACTGAAGCTCTTTATTCAAGCTTTGGGCTCTCAGACATGGAAATGAGACCGTGACCATGGACAGGAAAATTCTTGTTTGACCCTGAATGAGAGTACAGAAGCATGACTGTGGAGGTGCCAGCTTGCCTAATGAATGAGGGAACAGCCCTCTATGTAGGTCAGCCACTTTCCTTCCTCTGGGCTTCCTCACTTTCTTCCCAAAGTCATCCATTCCTGATAATGATGTGACCTCTCTGCTGGCTACCAAGTACTTACTTGGACCAAAGGCTGAATTTTTGGAGAGCGTTTGAGTATTCTGTTTTTAAATCAAGGATATAAATTACATAGATGTAGACAATCTGTGGCAAGAGTAACATTAAAACCCAAGTAGGGAGTGCACCTATATTATTCCAGCTGTATTCCCTGCTTCCCAAATAATTGGAAACTGTAGACTTCAGTCAATTTAGGATTACCTAGCATCAAAATAATGATCAAGACTGCATAGTTAACAGGAAGGCTTGCAGACTTGAAAACCCGTTCTTTCCTGCACCAACTTTGCATCTTCCATGCCAGAGCAGAATGAAAGTGGGAAGCATGCCAGCATGTTCCTTTCGTTTCTGTGGCGTCCCACACTCACAGGGAACCTTAGGATCTGCTGAAATAATCCTGTAGGGGCGTCTTCCTTTATTTACACGGTGTTACAGAACCAGGGTCAGGAGACCTGGTTGCTCCTCCTCACTGCTCTGACTCATGCCTCTCTGAACCTGTTACCTCCTTCTACATCGTCTCTGAGGCTGCTTCACTCACTTGTCAATGATCCTCTCCTTCTGTTGTTAAGTATGTCTGAAGTTGCACGTAGAAGGGGGTGAATCCCAACCCCTAAGCTCATCTTGAGAGAGAAGGAACGTGTGCATTCAGCTTTTCCTAGTTAGGACCCGAGACAGCATCCAGAGCCCTGTCTCTAACCTCTCTTCCTAGTCTACACTGCTAAGACGGTTTCCTTGCTGTTCTGAGGGTAGTCTTGTGACTGTAGCAGGTGAGGGCCACAGTAATGAGGAGAGTTGCCTCCGGCCTTCAGTATGACCAGGCAAAGTGTGGGTGGTTGCCAAGACATAAGTCCTTCCTGTGCAGGCTCCTCCTGAACTCAGCTGAACCTTCTGGGTAGCTGAGCTTATCTGGCTGGCATCCGGATGAGAGCTCTCTTTGTAAGTGGCCGGCTTGAGATAGAGTTTGCCAGCTCCGGAGGTACAGAACGTGTGTTTATGTTTGCCCCGGAAGCAGGTGTTAGAGATGTGAGAGGCTTTTCTTTTCCTGTGGCCTTGATCCTGACTTGAGTGACAGTTTTAAAAGAAGAAGGGGGTGGGATGGAGACAGGACTTGTGGGGTTGAAGGAACGCCTGGGTTTTCTTCCTTTAAACACAGTTCTTTAAGAGAGTTCTTAGGGAGCATCGCCACTTCAGCATCCCGTCACAGTATCATCTGGAATTGCTCTCTTTACCCACAAAGCCTTAACTTGCCTCTAGAAAATCCCCTGGTATGACAACATTGTGGCATAAGAATTCAAACTCTTCTGCTATGAAAGTCTGAAGCAAAGCCACAGCCAAACCAGAGAATTTCCTCAGGTGGCCTGGAGGCTCCTATGGCATCACCCCCACCTCTCACCTCAACAACACGAGTGATCTGGAACAAGCCCCTCCACCCGTCTTCTTGGCCTTACTCTCTTTCAAAGCCACATTAGATCACTCAAATGCTTCCAAAAAGGGCCTGCTTGGCATTTAGAGGCCAAGCCATTGAGGGCCAGGTTTCTTCCACCTGTTAGCTAAGCAAAGGACAGTATCCCCTTTGTCTGGGGTCGCTTTTCCCAAACTATATTTACAGCTAAGGACACAGGAGCAGGCCCCTGCTGGCTAAGGAACCAGAGCATCGAGTCCAGAGCAAAGGCTGCTCTGCTGGCCTTGCTGCTTCCAGGTGCTACAGCCCAGCATCCTCCTCACGTGGTCCTCAGCAACAGGCCAGACACCCAGAGCATAGACAGCTGTCTCCTTTGAAAGAGTCCATCTGCCATGTTCTCCAGCTGTTTTTTCCTAGCATATATGTAGGTAGAGCTTTCACCAATGCCTAATAAAGATGCTGAAATCAATTTCTAATTGGTAGATAAAGACTGACATGATGAGTTTCAGAAAGTTCACAACTTTTTACTAGACTCCTGTCCATTAGGAAATCCATAACTGGTCCCCATTAGCCAAGTAACCTTCTGTTGCCATAAATTGGGGACAGTCCAATTTAGACTTCTAGCACCTGTAGGAGTACCCTTAGTCTCGGTGGGCAGTGCCCCCAGACCACAAACACGGAGCAGTCAACATCACCTAAAATCATTGCCGACCTCCTTGGTCCCTAGGGCCAACCCCAGCTCTCCCAGGCTGCTCTCATGGGGGAACCTGGTTCCTGGCAATAGGAGCTAGGCTCACTCTGGTCTTCATTTTGGCCTCCTTAGTTTTCCTAAAGCACAAATCCATGTAGAATCCTGTTACCCCTCCACACCCGTTCCAGATGACCTGGCTCTCTCCCACAGCCTCAGGCAGACCTTCACTGTACCTGAGTTTGCAACTTTTCCCCCACTGTCCCTGCCTTAGTGACCAGGGCTGGGGGGGAGGGGGAGGAAGGGCCAGTTTGCCTCTCCTCTTTTCCAAGGTAGACTCCAACCGACCACAGTCTTACGGTGGCAGATCTGCTTCCACATTGATTTTTTTTTTTCCTTTTCTTTTTTTTTTTTTTGAAAACCATCACTTTCACATTCCTGATTCTAATGCGTTTTTGTTTTGTTCTCTCTGGGTTTCATGGAACTCCAGATGCTGCCCTGGAAATACTGTATTTTGGAGTTCATGCTCCAAAAGCCCCTGTTGCTGCTGGGACTTTTGACTCTTCCAGCAGCAGGTGTTTCGGACTTGCAATTAGCAATGCAATTTTTTTCTAAATATGACGATATTTACCTTTATTAAGAAATTATACTAAACAATGGCGTCCTTGATTGTTTCATGTTCTCACATTACTTTGGAATCTGTGGTGGTAAACAAAGATCATTACAAACAAAAACTGTAATTTTGTTATCTTTGATTCAATGGAATTTCTTTACTTAAAAAAAAAAAATAAAGACAAAAAAATGTAGAGTGCTTGTGTGTGCTGTCTATCGAGGGTTTTCTGCATGAAAAGAGCGTGCATCCGAGGACGAGGAGATGACCCCGTGGATAAAGTGCTTGCTGCATAAGCTTGACGACCTCGGTTCAGACCCCAGCACCCAAACCGGGTGTGGTAGCACATGACTAAATTCTACAGCTACAAGGCAAAGACGGAGGATCCCTGGGACCTACTGTCTGGCTGCTCTTCTATCTGAATGGAACTCCAGACTTGTCCAGAGACCCTGTCTCAAAAAACAAGGTAGAGCTCATTAGAGAAGGAGGACATCCGATGTTGACGTCTAGCTTCCCCGTGAGCACACACACGCGTGCACAGACACACACACACACACACACACACACACACACACACACATGTAGAACCTGTGTCTGCAACAAAGCACGGGGCTTAGTAGCAATGTGCAGGACACTTAATTTCCTCTCGCAAGTGATATTAAACCAACCTTGCAAACAAATACCAGACAGGACCAGTTCTCACAAACCCATCCTCTCCAGAGAAGCAAGCCAAGGCTCTGAGGTAAGGCAGCAACACTTTTTTTTTTTGTCACTTCCTAAACTGAGCCATGCAGACAGCTACAGGGCAAGGTGGGAATGGAGCTTGTCGTGTGCTTTTCCAGTAATGTTCCGTTTAAAAGCCCAGGGAGCATTGCGTGAGTCAGGGTCTGGCTGGGTTGGCTGCACAGTAGTAGTGGCTCCTCCTCTGTTTCCTTTTGTTTGAGACAGGGATAACCTGGGCTCCTCTCAGCCTCACTCTTTAAGGAGTAGCTTAAATTCCTGACCTTCCTGCCTCTGCCCCTCAGGGGCTGTTTTACAGGCCTGCACTGTGGCTCCCAGCCTGGTGGTGGTGGTTTTCTCCCTCTTGGATCTGTCTTAAGCAGACAAAGGGTCTTCCAGAGCCGGGCACTGGCTCAGCCAGGAGAGCTGTGTCACCTCCCTTGCACTTGAGCCTTCCTTCCTTCCCATTTTCTGCAAACCCTTTGACAAGCAGGGTGTGTGTGTGTGTGTGTGTGTGTGTGTGTGTGTGTGTGTGTGTGTGTTATGAGTGGAGAGTCTAGGCTTTGGAAGACATAGGCTACCAAGACCCAAGAATGCTCAATATCACATTTCAGAATTCCCCATTTCCTGTCACTTACAAAACAGACACACTATTTTTTTTATTTGTCGACCCTGATTTTATACAAATAGATAAAATCAAGGCAGATACTCAATTTTGACCTAAAAAAACAACTTGTAAAGAATATTCTTAAAGGGTTCAGGATTTACTCAGTGATAGAGTACTTGCCTAGCAAGTACAATGCCCTGGTCCAGCCTCCAGCACCAAAAAAATAAAAAAATAAAACATGTGGGATAGAAAATACTGCCAGATTAGAAACGTGACTCAGCAGTTAAGAGCATTGATTGGGAGCTGGAGAGATGGTTAAGAGCACTGACTGCCCTTCTAGAGGTTCTGAGTTCAATTCCCAGTACCCACATGGTGGCTCACAACCATCTGTAATGGGATCTGACGCCTTCTTCTGGTGTGTCTGAAGAGAGTGACAGTGTACTCATATACATAAATAAATATTTTTTAAAAAAAAGGAGCACTGACTGGTGTTTCAAAGGATCCAGTTTCAATTCCCAGCACCCACATGGCAGTTACACTTTGTAACTCCAGCTCCAGGGGATCTGACACTCTTGTTGACAACTGTTGTGGGCACTGTATGCATGTGGTGCACAGACACACCATCAGGCAAAACACTCATACATGTAAAATAGCAAAATAAAATAAGTAAAATGGGAAAGGTTTCAGATCTGGGCTGTTAGGAGACTCGGTCCCAATAGCATGTCATTTGTCACACTTCTGCTGGCAACCTTCTAACATTTGTTGCCAATGTCTCTTCTTTCTCCAACAGAATGGATGTATTTTTTAAATTTTACTTTTCACAAACATGCTCCTATTGAGAGGAGACAGAAGGGACAGACGGTGGCATTTGTATGTATGTCCGATAGTATAAAGATATTTGTATTCCCTATTGTAGAAAAGAGTCCTCATGTTATTAATAGCTTAACACAAACTGTTAATAGTTTGTTCTGCATCAACCATACATAGTCCAAGTGCTCCTGGGGAATTGCGAGGTCGACAGCAGAAAACAGTGGTTAGATTTGTGTTTCAAGAAGCTGCCAAAATCCCAGATAGCCAGAGAGTGAGGAAAGAGAACAAGAGATGATGACAGGGAAGACACAGACTTCAGACCCTCAGAAATGTGGGACACCTTACCAGAGGGGCGAGGCTGAGCTCTGCAAAGACTGTCTGCATACCTCCTACTCACTCATAACACCTGCTGGCTAGAGAGAGTGTAAGGCAGCTTTGTAAAGATGCTAAATCTACTGCCTTGCCAGGTCTCCCGCTCTCTGAATAAAGCACAATTTAAAGACTGAATTCCTGGCCCTGGAGAGATGAATCAGTGGTTAAGAGCACCGACTGCTTTTGCGCAGGACTCAGGTACATCAGTATCAGGCAGCTCACAGCAGCCTGGAACGCTAGCTGAACACAATCCAACTCCCTACTCTGATTTCCACAGGCACACACACACACACACACACGCACGCACGCACGCACGCACGCACGC
>JADRCD010232511.1:1534-19991 GCA_019843815.1 Montemys delectorum
TGGTTAATAGTTACCATTGATAAAACAGACAAGCCCACAGAATCTGTCCATAATGTTCAAGATGTGGTATATTACACAACATGCCTGTTCTTGGGGAGAACACCTAGGACATAATTATGTATACTTCTTGATCTCATCATACAAGTACAAAGGTGCCACCCATGCCTCTGAGAACATTGAACCATGCACCCTTGAAAAAAATCCTTGCTTCCTCCCTTGTGAGTGATCTTCTGCCAATGGTCAAGCGTGCTTGTGTATGATATCAATTCCTTTGCTTCCTGACTGCATCAACATATAGCAGTGAACCGTGTCAAAAGGCATAGGAAGTCAGGCTAGCGACAGCAGTGACAGACTGTGCAATCATCCAGCTGATGAAGATGTGAGTATTCTTGGGATCTGGGAGCATTCCCTTTGTTTGCAGTGTCTTAGATACCAGAGGAGGCAGCTCGGTAGACGATAATGCCCTGTACTGACACATTAAAACCTTGGTACATGCCCTTAATCCCATCAGATTTGTAGATCTTAACCAGGCAGTCACTGAGGCCTTTGAACTCCCTTTCAGCTCCAGCTTTGCCCCTATTTGATGCTAGACGGATATGGGCAAAATCAAGAGGATACACAAAGCACAGGGATATGACCCCAGCAGCACCACCTGATGCCACGTTCCCTAGAAAGAAGCACCAAAACTGGGTCCTCTTGTCCACACCACCCAGAAAGCTCTGCTTGTATTTATCTTTGAAGGCAAAGTAGAGAGCTTGGGTGGGGAAGTATCTGATGACATTGGCCAGGTTGCCACACCAGAAGGACAGGTCTCCCTGTTCCTTGGGGATATGAACCACGCAGTCTATAACACCCTTGTACTGCTCATCTGTCCTGATTTGCTTGCTGGGATGCTGTACATGCAGCAGCAGCTTGCCCTGTTCGATGGGTGCTACTGCCATCTTGTATGACAAGAACTTCAAGTCCCTGAAGATAGAAATTGAAGAAGTTATCAGAAGATGAAAGATCTTCATGGATCAGTAGGATTAACATAGACAAAATGGCCATCTTATCAAAAGCAAACTACAGATTCTATGGAATTTCCATCAAAATTCCCACACGATTTTTTACAGACCTTGAAAGAGCAATTATCTACTTCATATGGAAAAACAAAAAACCAAGGATAGGTAAAACAATCCTGAACAGTAAAAGAACTTCTTGAGGAAACATCATCCCTGATCAAGTTGTACTACAGAAAAATAGTGATAAAAACTGCATGGTATTGGTATAGAAACAGACAAGTTGATCAATGGAATTGAATCAAAGACCTAGAAATAAACCCACACAACTTTAGACACTTTATTTTTGAAAAAGAAGCCAAAACCATACAATGGAAAAATGAAAGCATCTTCAACAAATGATGCTGGTCTAACTGGATATCTGTATGTAACAGAATGAAAATAGATTCAGATTTATCACTGTGCACAAACTCAAGTCCAAGTGAACCAAAGACATGAAACAAGATACACTAAATCTAGTAGAAGAAGAGAAAATGGGAAATAGCCTTGAATGCATTGATACAGGAGACAATTTCCTGATCAGAATACTAATGACTTAGGCTTTAAGATCAACAATTGATAAATGGGACCTCAAGAAACTGAAAACCTTCTGTAAGGTGAACGACACTGTCCATAGGACAAAACAGCAACCTACAGATTGGGAAAAGATCTTCACCAACCCTATATCTGACAGAAGGCTAATATCCAAAATATATAAAGAACTTAATTCCTCATATTTTTGGATTTCAATCGCTTAGGATATGTTGGTAATATTAATTTTCATATTAAGATATTAAGAAAAGGTAATTGTCACTTCCTGTTGTTTTTGTTGTATGAGGTGGAATTAGATTTGTGTGGATTTGTTGAAAGATTACTTTCTTATTTCTTCTAGGGTGTAGTTTTGCTCCTTATGTTGATATTTTCCATCTATTATCCTTTGGAGGGCTGGATTTGTGGAAAGATATTGTGTAAATTTTTTTTTTGTCATAGAATATCTTGTTTTCTCCATTTACGGTAATTGAGAGTTTTGCTGGGTATAGTAGCCTAGGCTGGCATTTGTGTTCTTGTAGGGTCTGTATGACATCTGCCCAGGATCTTCTAGCTTTGTTGATTGTCATCCAATGGTCTCTCTAATTTGGTACTTGGAGAAATAGATAAATTGTACAATCTCTATATACTTTCAGCTTGTTTGTGACAGTGTTTGCTGTGTAAAACGTAAGGGTCTTGAAATCTTGCTTCTCCTATCTCAGCCTCTCTATTAGTATTGTTTATTTCATGTTTTTACACTATACTATGGTTTTCAGAACAGCTTATATATTTCAAAAGTATTTATATACCCAAGGGAGACATAGACAATTAACTTGGAAGATGGCTTGTAGGAAAGAGAACAACAAAGAGACTGAATGCTTTGCTTGACATTTCTAGCTCTTGTATCAAGTTTGAAGAAGAGAACTTTATAAGTTACTCTTTCTCTGAGATGAATGCTTTTCAAAATCATCACAGCCAATGAACCAGATTCTTATCCTCACCTAATGTCTGTACCACCTTCCATGCAGAACCATTGTTCATTGAAACAGTTGGTGAATGACTTTATGGATAGACCATCTTAATACACACATCATTTCTTAAATGAATGTAACCTGTTCTCTGTGGGCTGAGAATAAAGTCACACACTCAAGTCAAATAGCTTTTTGACCATAGCAGGAAGTCTGTATCCAAAAATCGTGCCTACAATTCATTCCTTGACGCAGCAGAACTGTCAGCTCTCAGCTTAGCTACGATAGAGGTAAAATCCTTCGGTGATTTGAGGGTCATTGAAGTACAGCCTTATTACAATGAAATCCAATGTCTAAAAATTGTTCTTATTTTGGGCTTGTACCACAGAAAGAGCCAAGATTTTACAATACTAAATACAAAACAAACAAACAAAAAGACTTTACATGTTTATGTTCATTTAAGAAAATACTAGTAGTGATATATTATTTTGAAATATACAGTTAATATGTTTGGAGTTATTTGAAATTTATAGTGAGAAAAGCGTATGTATTTGCAGTATTGCTGTAGACAAGCATCTACATAACACTGTTAAATTGATTGTTTTATATCAAACAACTTTTATAATACTCATTTTTATTATAATATTTTATAAATTTTAAGGAATATGACAAAAAAGATATTGTAGGTATTGAAGAGGGAGTCTCTGGGAGGAGTTGGGGTACAAAAGGGAAACAAGAATGTGATTTAATTCTATTTACTTAAAATATGTTTTTAAATGTTAACAAATTCAGACAAATTGAAATCATGTAACTTTTCTCATCATAATGCAATAAAAGTTAAAAAAAAAGAACTTAAGAAGTTAGACTTCAACAAACCCAGTTAAAAATACAGTACACAGCTAAACAGAATTCTTAACAGAGGAATCTTGAATGGCCGAGAAGCACTTAAAGAAATGTTCAACATCCTTAATCATCAGGGAAATGCAAATCAAAAGGATTCAAATATTCCATCTTACACCCATCAGAATGACTAAGATAAAAACCTCAAGTGACAGCCCATGCTGGTGAGGATGCAGAGAAGGGTGAACACTCCTCTATTACTGTTGGCATTGCAAACTTGTGCAGTCACACTGGAAATCAATCTGGCAGTTTCTCAGAAAATTGGAAATAGTTCTACTTAAAGACCTAGCAATACTGCTCCTGGGCATATACCCAAAAGATGCTCCACCATACGACAAGGACAGTGCTCCACTATGTTCATAGCAGCTTTATTTGTAATAGCCAGAAACTAGAGACAACCTAGATGCCCCTTAACTGAAGAATGGATACAGAAAATGTGGTTCATTTACACAATGGAATACTATTCAGTTATAAAAAACAAAAACATCATAAATTTTGCAGGCAAATGGATGGAACTAGAAAATATCCTGAGTCAAGTAACCCAGACTCAAAAGGACATGATATATATATATATATATATATATATATATATATATATATATATATATATATATTCATAGATAAGTGGATATTAGCCATAAAGTACAGGATACTCATAATACACCCTAAAAAGCTAAATAAGAAGGAAGACCCAAGCAAGGATGCTTGACTCTCACTTAGAATGGGGAATAAAATAGTCACTGGAGGCAGAGGGAGTGAGGGAACTGGATATGACAGAGGATGGGGAGGGGAATGGTGGAGGTCAGGATCAGGTGCAGGGAGAGAGGGCCAGAGGGCCAGGAGAATGGATGGAAATCTGCAGCTGCTGGGCATTGTGGGATTTGAGGGAATCTCTAGGAAGTGCCAGAAACTGGGATGGAGGAGGCTGAGACACAAATCAGTGGGGATATGGATCCTGAAGAGGTTCCTGTAGCCAGGCAGGACCCCCAGTGGAGGGATAACAACACCAACCCACCCACAAAACTTTAGACCTCAAATTCTTCCTATCTAAAAGGAGTAAAGGAACAAAGGTGGAGCAGAGCCTAAGAGAATGGCCAGCCAATACCTGGCTCAACTTGAGACCTATCCCATGGGCAAGCACAAATCCCTGACACTATTAACGATACTCTGTCATACTTGCAGACAGGAGCCTAGCATAACTGTCCTCTGAGAGGCTCCACCAATCAGCTGACCAAAACAGTTGCAGATGCCCACAGCCAAACATTGAACAGAGCTCAGGGACTCTTATGGAAAAGTAGGAAGAAGAATTGAAGTCCCTGAAGGGGATAGGAACTCTACAGGAAGACCAACAGAGTAAACTAACCTGGATCCTTAGAGGCTCACAGAGACGGATGGTATATCTCGAAAGGTAATGTTTAAAATCTAGGCTATATGAGTATATGTATTTGAGTCAGGGGTGGGGGACAGAGATACAGAATCACATAGAGACAAACAGAGACAAAGAGAGGGGAGAGGGAGGAGCAGAGCAGAGAAAGACAGAGACAGAGAAGAGAGAGAGAGAGAGTTTTTACTTAAGGGACCCTGGTAATATAGACTTTTAGGTTCAAAAGGACACTCTAGGGTAGTTCAAAGTATTAGGTATAAGGATAAACAACATTTTCTCTTCAGAACTCAAAATCTGGTGGACCACATAACCGGCAGGTCTTAGTTGATGATGTTGGGCATCCGATATGAACAGTTTTCCCACTGATGTTTACTTACTTAGAAGATTCTCCCAGGTAAAGCCGGACAAGCCGCCTAGGTGTCTGAATCTCGTCCAAATGCATAGATGACCTTAGATGCCTCAATTCAACTTTGGTTACCAGAAAAACATTCCTAGTGATGGTGATGAGAGAACTCAGGATGAGAGAGTCCTGGCGGCCAGGCTGTAGTGACCCTTGCTCTCAGTGTGACCCGGTCTGAGTCTTAATGGCAACCGGGCCAACCTCTCACACTCACATCATGCCCTGAGCCCAGGGCCAGAGTGATGTGGTCTGGTGGGCAACCTGGCATCCAGTGGAGCCCGGTGGGCGCTGCCTCCTATATGGTACCCCTTCATTCCCTACTCGCGAGGATCTAAAGCTGCGGTTGTGGTCAAGAACGTGGTTACCAAGGGGCACTGCGTGAGAGACCACGTGGGCACTGGGGATAGTGTCTCGCTGCAGCCCTGCTGATCCTACAATTCATCTGAGGATAAAGAGAGCAGCTGCTAAATGCACAGCTTTCTCGTCAGTGTGAGCATCTTTTTCCCTGTGCACAACCAGGATGGGGTTGGGAAGCAGCTGTAGTCGCCTCTACTACTGAGTGGTGGTGGTCCAGCGCTGATCTGAGACCCACCTCTTTGAAGGAGCATATCTTATTTTTACAGTGGAGAAAGCTGATCCCTCCCTTTCCGTGGGTATTAATTACAAATAGCTTCTTGGTTAGGGATAGGACTTTGTGCCCACTCCTCTTCTTTTGTGCTGGGATTTTGTCTGACATGAATTTGGGCATGCTTTAGTTGACTGACAGAAAATGGCCTCAGTGTTTTCCGGCGCGTGTGTGGTTATGGCTTAGTGTTTTTTGTCTTTGAGTTTTTTTCTTTTGAGAGTGAGAAAGAACATCAAGTTGGATGAGTAGGGAGGTGGGTAAGATCTGGTAGGACTTGGGGGAGTAGATATGATGTGATCAAAATAGTGTACGAAAATTGAAAATAAGAAAGAAAAAGAAGCACAGGGACAGAAGAAATGCAAGCAATTATTAACTGCTAAGACCGGGAGATTAGTCTTTCCCAAGGATGAGCCCCCTGATTGGTTATCCAATCCAAGTGGTTAGCCCCAGGACATGATTCTTATTTCTAACAGATGATGAATTATGGATAGTAGTTGGGAATAATGCTTTTGGCATTTTGGCAGTTGATACATTTGATGAATTATTGAATAATACTATTATTTGAGAAATTTAAACATGTATACAATGTATCTTGATTGTATCCATTCTTTATCCTCTGTCCAACTCATTTGAGAGTCCCCAATATATCTTCCTTCAAGCTTCATTTCTCCTCCTTCTATATGACTCATGGAGTTCAATATGTCTATGCTCCTAAATATAGGGCCACTTACTAGGACATGAGCAATCTACCAGTGTCCACAACCCCAAAGGAAAACAACTGTCCTTTCTCCAGCCACCATCAACTGCTAATCTCTCCTTACCTAGGGGCAGGGCCCAGGGAGAGTCTCCCAATCCATGCTGGGATTTTAACTGTCTTCATCTTACACAAGTAGGTAACTGCAGCTGCTCTGAGTTTGTGTTTACCAGCCCTGTTATGTCCAGAAGACAGTATTTTGAAGTTTTTACCCCTATCCTCTGGTTCGTAACATTCTTTGTGTCCTCTCTTCTGCTATGCTTGCTGAGCCATGGATGGGGGAGGTTGATATGGATGAACCATATCCATCAGGGCACCCACAGACCCTGATTCTCCCACTTTAATCAGTTGTGAATCTCTGTATTAACCTCTACTTACTGCAAAAGAAGCTTCTCTGACCGAGGTTGAGAGCAGACCTATGAATATAAATAGAAATATATAGAAGGCAGTTTGACAGTATGACCATTGAGCAAAATAACAACAGTAGGCTTCCTCTTAGGTCCAATGATTCATTACATTTTCATTGAGGACCTGTATGTGTCAGGCACTGGCTTCAAAAAACAATGAGGAAATACAGTGGGAATACCTCTTTTGGGACTTGTATTAGAGTGAAATAAGTTATAAGTAATACCCACAAGAAAACTTTGTCAGAATTAGTAAAAGCTAAGGAGAAAAAAAATAAAGTTTATTAGGGTGAATGGGAATGGGAGGTGTACACAAGGGCCTCCCTGAAATGAAGATGTGTGATCAGAGGCATAAAGAAGCTGAAGGAGAGAATCTTGGGGATACCTGGGGCAAGGAGAAGGAAGTTATCTCATCTGGCAGAAAGCCAGACTCCCAAGGTATTCCAGAAGGAGGTCCATGCAGGGAGTAAGGACAGGGAGCCAGGGAAATGATGAGGCAGCTTTGAATGATGAGTTAGCATTTGGCTTTTCTGAGATGCTATGAATGCACAGAAACATATATGATGAATCCCATGTAGCTACCACCCAACCTCCAAATTATAATTTGAAAATTTATTTCATCAGATCTCCTTGTCCTCCATTAAGTTTCCTCTGGGCCAGGCAGTACATCCTTTTACATGTGTTATAATGGGTAAGAGAAGGGATCACTGAGAATGGGGACAGAAGGAGTGTAAAAACCAGGGAAGATGGATGACCACCAAGACACATTATCTTCTGGACATGCCAGGGCAGTTCACACATGAACTCACAACATTTGTTACAGCATGTACAAAACTTGTGCAAGCCCAAACCAGATCAAATCCCAGTATGCAGAGGGGTCATCCCATTCCTACTCATGGAGCTAGGAGCAATTGTTAGCTACTGGCAGAGGGGGAGATAGTTATCTCTAAGAGTGTGGCCCTTCGTAAGTTGACCACTCTCCAGTGCAAGACTACACATCAAAGAATAACTAGGCAACATGAACTGGTCTTGAAAGATTAAAAACAAAAAGAACATGAAGCTGAATGGATAGGGAAGTAGAATAAATTGGGGATGGGCTGGTGAATGGGGTAAATATGATCAACACACATCATATAAAGTTCTCAAATAACTAATAAAATAAAGTAAAACAACAACAAGGAAGAGATAAAGATAAGAAGGGCCCTCCTGGGGGCTTCCCATATGCTTGCAGGGCTCTCTGACAGACAACTCAAGCCCAAGCATCAAGAGTGGACAGCTGTCAGTGCAATAGCAGTAGCTGCAAAAGACACAAATCCCTGCCACATGAATACTCAGGATTAACACCTAGAGTCTGGAGTATGAACAAGCCAGAAAGAGCAGGCAGAAGCTGCCAAAGATGTACTGCAACCACTGGGAACATCCAGAAGTTTTAAGTTTGATAGATTTTTCTTGACAGGTCCTAAATCTTACCTTGTTTGTGTGTCCACATTCACCAACTAGGACCCTGCTGGTTTCTCAGTAGATTCTGTCATGCTAAAGGCTTCAAGACATACTTTAGTCATGGAACTTGATGGAGAAGGAAGACACCAGACTTCGGCTGAGAGATGCTGCCTTTGGCTGTGGATCTTTTACTGGATGCTCAAGACTTGAGGAAGATGGACTCAATGGTTTCTCATGCCTGATGCTTCTGACCAGGGCAGGAAGTTCCTGGAGAACCCTGTCAAACTACACACTTTTGTCTGTAAGAGACTGCTCTAGGCTGCCCAAATCTCTTGGAGAGCACAGACCTGTAACACATGCAAGCTTTCACTCCAAGCCTACCAGGAACTTAGAGCTGGGACACCCCTCTTGGTTAGCATCTCTTGCCACTGAGGGTCTTGGAGGTTTTTTCTTTTAAAGTTGCTATTTTCTTCTTACCTATGTTTCTGCCTTATTGTCTGCTCACCCCTTTCTTGGAAAAGGGAAAGCAAGAACTTAGTTGGAGACAAGAGACAGTCTTCACCCACCCACTGTTTCAGAAAGAACTATTAAACTAGTCTAGAAGGTTATTCTCTTGATGACAAAGCTGGATGAGAACTGGGTGTGGTAACTCACACCTGTAATTCCAGCACTTAGGATGCTAAAGCAGGAAAATCGATGCAAGTTTCTCCCTGCTACAAACCAAACACATAGATCCCAACGTGTTAGAGTCCCCAAACTATAGATCAACCTCTTAAATGAGCATAGAGGCAATTTTAAAAATTAAATGCAAACAAGCTGACTTCAGTGACATTTCAAGGGAGGGTAATTTGACAATGAACAAATCACAATGATATCACGTCTGAAAATGTTATAGTAAAACCCATTATTTTGTACATTAAAATTAATAAAACTATAAAAAGTGAAACAATGAATCTTAGAATGGAAGCAAATATTTGCAAGAATTGGGGCTAAAATCCCGCAGACTCTCCACGTACATTTCAGAAGAGATTTCAGTTGAGGTTTTATATATATATATATATATATACACACACACACACACACACACACACACACACACACACATCCTTTACAGCCAGTAATGAGGACAGTAATGTAACCTTATTAAACATTGACAAGAGAGTTTATATCTCCAGAGATTTACAACTGTCAATAAACACATAAAGAGATGCTGAACTCCATTACTGATTAGCTAAATGCAAACCCTAGTACACCACATCAAGATACCACTTCATACTCACTAGGGTGAGCATAACGGGGAAAAACAGACTATAACAAGTGTTGGTGAATAAAAGCTCTTGGAACCCATAAACTTTGTTAATAAATTGTGCAGATACTTTGGGATATGTAGACTTGTAATAGTAGACATTGTTCTTTCAAAGGTTGCCTGTCTTTTCCTTGTATCATTGGTGATTATTCTCTTTGGCATATATCCACATAAATTTTAAATTTAACTCCATTAAAAGCTTGTTTATAGGATGGGTGGGTGGGCAGAGGAACACCCTTATAAAGCAGGGGGAGGGAGGATGTGATAGGGTGTTTCTAGGAGGGAGGGAAACCAGGAAATGGGATAACATTTGAAATGTAAATAAAGAAAATATCCAATAAAAAAACTTGTTCATAAATATAATCACCTTATTCATAATGGCCTGTTTTACTCTTTGTTTGCTATGAAAAAGCTCCTAGACAAGAAGTGTCTTAGGGAAGAAAGAGTTTATTTTGGCTTTATTCTAGAGGGCTAGAGTCCTTCCTGGTGGGGAAGGCATAGTAACAGGAACCTAAAGTTGGTCTGGAAGTCAGGAAACAAAAGGAGAGCAAGAAATGTGTCCAGGCTGTTAATACCTCAAAACTCACCCCCAGTGACATGCTCCCTCTAGCAAGGCACTGACTCCTAAAGGTCTGACAACTTCTCAAATAGTGTCACTCCTGGGAATGTAGCATTCATACAGAGCCCATGGGACCATTTTACATTCAGACCACAACAGAACATCAAATGGAAACAAGTGAATGAATAGCAGGTAGGTTCTGGGGATGCTCTCGTTTCTGTCACCCAATTTTCTTGTAGGAGAGCTGGGATGACAAATGTGGTGCTACCATGTCGGGATTTATGTGGGTTCTGGGAATTCAAACCAGTGCTTTCATAAGCAGCAAGCACTTTATCTAGTCAGCATCTTCTCTGCCCACACAGCCCTATTTTTAGATGGCGTTCTATTTGAGAGACAAATAAAAGGCCTTCACACCCTTCCGTCCTCTCTCCCCAGTATATATAGCCATATCTCATTCACTACTTCCTTGCTAAGAATTAAGCATTCTGTTTGCAAATGTCTGCATTTCTATGTTGTCAACTTCATTTTTTTCTACAGGTTATGAACTTTATTTTATCTTTTGTTCTTTTATCCTCCACATGTTCAAATCTTGTTCTTCATTCTGGATTTCTTCTTGCCCCATCTGTGCATTCCACTCTCTCAGAACTGTGGTTTCCCCTTCACAAGGAACACAGACTCGGTCATATTTACTGCTTGTGTAAACTCCAGTTCTAAAAAAAATAACAAAAATAAAAACTTTCTTGCCACACTGGAACATCATAAGCAACGCTGCTGTGTATCACAATCTGTGAGACCTTGAGAGACCCAGAGAATACAGAATACATTGTAGGAAAAAGTATGCAACATCAAGTAGCCTGCAACAGAGGAATGGTGGGACTTCCTGTTTTCCTCAAGCAAATGGTGTGTGTGTGTGTGTGTGTGTGTGTATGTGTGTGTGTATGTGCATACATATGTGTGTGTGTATCAGATATTCTGCTGAAGAGTGCATGACCCAATGAAATTACTCAAGGGAAGAGGTGACCTATGTGTCCATTCCTGGAAGAAGGGATGCATAAATGTACTGACATAGATGTCACAGATTGTCAGGCAGCATTTAAAATCAGCTGATATATGAATAGCAACATGAGTGAATCAAAAAAATGTACTATTGGGATGAGAAAGGTATGTGTGTATGTATGATCTACATGAATTATAGATATTATTGTAATAAAATGCCACAGACCTTTTCTGGGGGCACTAATACATAAAATATGTATGTTTTGCACCATGGATCAGTTGTTTATGAAAACAGAGAAGTCGGAATAAGATTTGGAGTTCGAAAAAAGTAAGAGGAGAGAAGGGGGTTTTGGTTTAGGTTTTAAGTGTTTTCCAAGAATCCATATGCTAATGGCTTGGCTCCTTGCTGTAGTGGCTGTCAGGTGGTGACACCCTGGTTGTTGGGTGTTCTCTTTCTTCCTCTCCCTCCCTTTCTTGCTCCTCCCTTTCTTCCCTCTCTCCCTCTCCATGTTCCCTCTCTCTTCTCTCTACTTGGCTTCTACGAGGTAAGCAGCCTTGCTCTGCCTCCTCCTCCACCTCCTCTTCCTCCTCATAGTGCTCTGTTTGGCCACATCCCCAAAAGGAATAGATCCAGACAAATGTGGCCTGCAGCCTCTGAAACTGTGAGCCCAAAGAGACTTCCCTTCCTAGAAGATTTTTTTTAAAAGATTTATTTATTTACTTATTTATTATGAGTACACTGTAGCTATCTTCAGACACACCAGAAGAGGGCATCAGATCTCATTATGGGTGGTTGTGAGTCATCATGTGGTTGCTGGGATTTGAACTCATGACCTCTGGAAATGCAGTCAGTGCTCTTAAATGCTGAGCTATCTCTCCAGCCTCTAGAAGTTGTTTATCTCATACATTTTGTCTCGTCACAGAAATGGAAAAATGACCAACACAAAAGGTCTTTAATGAGACAACAGAATATTGCTGGAAAGATAGTTTACCTAAAATTTATAAAATGCAAAGTATAATGAGTAACCGAGAAAAGCTGTGGGGAAAAGGATGAAATATTGTAGAAGATGAACTTTCTAGTAAGAAAGTTCTGTGGACATTTCTGTGTTTAGTCTCAGTTCCATAAAGATGTATCTAGTGATACATTCTACACTCTAGTGTAGCTGTCCAGCAGCCACAAATACGAATGGGTTTTCTGGAATGGAGACAAGGACCTGGAAAGCCATTTTGTGTTACTTGAACCACATAGAAGGTTCATAAAAATTAGCCACACACAAATGTGTTTCAGTCAGCCATCTTTCATTCAATTCTCTTTGTTACCAGCCAACAGGTAGAATAAGGCAAAACCCCTCCCACAAGTTTGTCAGCAACCTAGCCTAATCAGCAACTTCTTCTTCAGTCTCTGGAGGTGGGACTTCTGATGTAACTGGAACCAGGAGAGAGGCGTGGCAATTAGCAGAAGGTAGGCAGAGAGGTGTGGTTATCTGAGGCAGGCGGGATCTGAAGGAACAGCCCTCAGGCAGGGGCTTACACTCTAGATGATTTTCGCATCTTTTGACAATAGCTGGTTAGAAAGATGTCTAATGTCTAGAGTTAGTCTATCTAATTGCTGATGGGGTAGTTTAGTTTTCTTTTCAATATGAAATCATTTCGAGGCAGCATTACTTCACCTTATCAACATTAGGTGTAAAGTCCAAGCTGGAAAAATCCATGCCCATTCATGTGATTCTTGGGCTTAGACGAACCCTTCAACTTAGGTTGACCAGCTTCAGCCTCAGATTAATTTATGACAATGAAATAAATTCATAATAAATTTCCCACATGGGAAAACAAACATGTTTATTGCTATAAGTTTTTATTAATGAAATGGAGGAGAGGAAATGATGAGGAGGATTTAATAAAATACCACTGTCCAAGGTGTCTCTTGAACAAAGTTCTTCACTCATCAACAGGCTTTTCTCCTTGACTGAGGCCGTAATACTCCCTTCACGAGTAGGAAAAGGGCAACATCGATGATATCAATCAATCTGAGGTTAAGTTGGATGATAGGAAATTGCTTATTAATGTGGTCTAAGATAAAGAACTATATAATTTTAGTAGCATTTAAAAAGAATTCTAACAAGAATAGTCTTACCATTAACAATCTTAAATAAATAAAATCATGAGCTGTTTTTTTCTCTTTTGTGTTGGTACTAGGACCCATGACCTTATTCATGCTAGCCAGGGCTTCATCTGAGATATACTTCCCAGATCAAATCTTGTTTTTTTTTTCATATTGTTTTTAAGTCATTTTTCTCCTTTTCTTCTGCTACTTATTTTCCTTCCCTCTGCCTGTCCTTTCTTTTCCTTTCCTATTCATTCTGCTCCTCGACATTTAAATTTTATTTGGTATAAGTAAAAAACCATTTCAATTGATGTTCTTTCTCTTGTTCCTTTGTTCAGAGAATTATGAGTTTTGTGGCTCTGTGTTTAAGTAGAGACACATACACTTTGAAAAAGATTTATATATATGCATGTGTGTTTTGCTTGCATGTATATCTATGCACCATGCATGTTCTTAGTGCCTACAGAAGCCATAAGAAAGTTGGATTCCCTGGAACTGGAGTTACGGATGGCTGTGAGCCACTGTGTGGGTTCTGCGACTCAAACTTGGGTCCTCTGGAAGAGCAACTTAATCACTGAGCCACCTCTCTAGTCCCAGCTGCATATGTTTAAAGTATATGGGGACTAGACTTTTACATGAATTTCAACTCCTTATTTCACTGCTTCAGCTAAGGAAAATTTATTGACAGGCAAATAGTAAGCTAGATATAAGTACCCTCATTCCTCTGGAGCAGCACATGCCATCCACATGTTGTCAAAAGGAAATGAAGTTTGCTGTACAAATGAAGAGGCAACCATGGAGGCAAGGGAAAGTGTGAAATCTAAGGAAAAATTTTATCTGATAATGTCTTCTCTTTTCTTAATTTTTATCACATTAACTACAGACAGAGGTTACTTAAGGAATTCCATCTAAGAATTAAGGTGTTAAACCAAATAAGGTATATTTAAGGAAGAAGAAGCAGGTGGTGAAGCTGGGGTACAGCATTTGTGGAAGTGGATAGGGGGAATGAGGGCCAGTCAAGTAGCACTAAGTCTAAAACCTAGCACCCACGTTTCTACCACCCACACTCTATCCCCAGCTTCTTTTTATGTGCTTCTTCTGGTTATCAAACTGAGAAACACACTAATTCTACTTAAGTCCTCTATTGCTAAGCTGTACCTTCAGCCCCAACTCACTTCATATACAGAGACTTATTTAGGTTCAATTATACAAAACTGTTTAGTACAAGAATGGTTTAGCAAAATGTTTCCCTCTACCTCTAGTCACAGTTTAGAGATGACACTACCGATGCTTAATTCTAACTTATCTGAACAGGGTACACCACAGGAGTTAGTTGCTTCTGTTCATGGAAGGAGGAAAGCTAACTCACTGTTTTATTATTCTGTTTGCCTTGCTCTGTAGGTCCACTCAGTTACTATGGATGCCACGAACATCTCCAACATGATGAACAGGAACAGGTATTCTGTAAGCAACCTGCCACTTTTCTGTATCCAAAAAGAAAAAAACAGTCTTTACTTATTTTTTCCTTATTTTTGAGAGTTTCTCATATGTATATAATGAAATATAATAATATATAGTCCCATTTCTCCCTCCAGCTCCTCTTGTGTCAACCTGAAATTTCCCCTCCCAACTTCATAGCTTTTTTTTGGTACCCACTAAGTCCAACAAGTACTGCCCATATATGTAAATGTGTGGAGTCATACACTGGACTAGTGGCCAAAGTATTACAAAAGTATGATTCTTTGAACAGCAGTTATCTGCTTCCAATAGCTCAGTGGAAAGGCTCAGGGCCTGGTGTTCATCTCCCCTGTCTATGCCAGAATTTTAGTTGGCTTAATCTTGGACAGATCTTGTGCAAGGAACCACAGATGCTTTGAATTCTTTATAATGATAGCCATATCATATCCAGGACACAACATTTCATAGCATTCTTCCTCGTCTTTCAGCTTTTAGACTCTTTCTACTACTTCTGCAATGTTTCTTGAGCCTTGGTAAGTGGTGAGGGTCATTGAAAGGTCAAATGGACTTAACATCTACAGAACAGTTCATTAAAACACTAAACAATAGTCATTCTTTTTCTAAGCAGCCCATAGAACATGTATTAAGACACAAAGCAAAGGAAAGTTGAAATAAAATCCTGTATTCATCTGGTTACAATGGAATAAAGCTAGTTATGAACAGATACAAAAACAAGAACAACAATATCAACCAACCAAACCACCCAGAGCTCCCAGGGACTAAACCACCAACCAAAGAATACACATGGAGAGACCTATGACTCCAGATGCATATGTAGCAGAGGATTGCCTTATCTGGCATCAATGGGAGGGGAGGCCCTTGGTCCTATGGAGGCTCATGCCCCAGTGTAGGGGAATGCTAAGTTGGTAAGGTGGGAGAGGGTGGGGGGAGCACTCTCATAGAAGCAAGGGGGAAGGAGGATGGGATAGGGAGTTACTGGAGGGGAAACTGGGAAGGGGGGACAACATTTGGAATGTAATAAATAAAATAACCAATAAAAATAAATAAATTATAAGTTAAAAAAACTACAGGAAGTGTATCACTCATTAAGATTAAACCACATACTATAGAAAATTGGGTCATTGAAGAAATCAAGAAGGAAGAAAAAAATTAATTCCTACAATTGAATGAAGATAAAAATTTAACATTCCAAAACTGACGGAACACATTGAAGACAATCCAAAGACGAAAGTTTATAGTACTTGTTGCTTACATCAAAAAAGTTATCTCAAATTAACAGTTCAATGATGTACCTTAGATCCTTGGCAGAAACAAGAACAAAGCAAATTTTAACATAGTAGATAGGAAGAAATAACTAAAATCAGGACTGAAATTAAGGAAATAAACCCCCCCCAAAAAAACCCCAAAAAAACCAACTAACACAAGGAATCAATAAAATGATGAGTTGGTTCTTAAAAATAAAAAGATAGACAAACCCATAAGCAAATTAAATAAAAAGAAAGATGGAGAAGACCTAAATTAACAAAATAGAAATGAAAAGAGAGACATAACAGTTTCCAACAAAATCCAGAAACCATAAAGACATGCTTTAAAAACTTGTGAATTTAAAAACTTTAGATTGGAAGATCTAAAGGAAGTAGAAGAATGCCTAGATGCATTCAATGTATCAACATCTCAAAATAGTATCAAAGAAATAGTTGAAACATCTCCACAACCAGAAACAATATGGAAGAGGTAATAAAACGCCTCCTAATAAATACTACAAAATCCTACCAGACCTTGAAAGAAGAACTAGAGTCAATATTCCTCAAATTCATTATATGAAATAGCAAAGGAAGGAAGGCTCCTGTACTTGTCAGCTTTCATTGTCAACGTGACTTAGCCTAGAGATACCTGCTAGGGGGACTTTCAACTGAAGAATTGCCTCAGACTGGCACATGGGCATGTCTATGAGGAATCGTTTTGATGGATGATTGATGTTGTAGGTTCCCAAACTGTGAGCATCATCAGCCTTATGTGGGTTGCATAGGTAAGCTAGCATGGAGCAAGACAGAAAGTTTGAGAGTGAGCCAGTAATCAGTATTCTCCCTGCCTCTGCAGTTTCTGTATCAGTTTCTGCTAGTTTCTTTCCCTATCTTCTCATAGTAATGAACTGGGACCTGGAAGTTTCAGTTGAAAAAAACCCTTTTCTCTCATAAATTGATTTTGGTTAGTGTTTTATTATAGCAACAGAAAGCAAACCAGAGCATTTTCTAAACTCTTACTTTTTAAAAATTAGATGTTTTCTTTATTTACATGTCATATGATATCTCCTTTTCCAATTTCCCCTCCGAAAAAATAAAATAAAATAAAAATAAACTTAAAACAAAAACAAAAACAAAACAAAAAACCCTGTTGCCTCCCCCTGCTCACCAACCCACCCCCTCCCACTTCCTGGCCCTGGTATTCCCCTACACTGGGGCATAGAACCTTCACAGGACCAAGGGCCTCTCCTCCCATTGATGACCAACTTGGCCATCCTCTGCTACATATGCTGCTGGAGTCATGAGTCCCCCCATGTGTACACTTTGGTTGGTGGTTTAGTCCCTGGGAGCTCTGAGGGTACTAGGTAGTTCATATTGTTGTTTGACTCAAGGGGCTGCAAACCCTTCATCTCCTTGGATCCTTTCTCTAGCTCCTTCACTGGGGACCTTGTGCTCAGTCCAATGGATGGCTGTGAGCCTCTACTTCTGTATTAGTCGGGTACTGTCAGAGCCTCTCAAAAGACAGCTATATCAGGCTCCTGTCATCCAGCACTTGCTGGCATCCACAATAGTGTCTGGATCTGATGATTGAATATGGGAAGGATTCCCAGGTGGAACAGTCTCTGGATTATCCTTCCTTCAGTCTCTGCTCCATAGTTTGTCTCTGCAACTCCTTCCATGGTTATTTTGTTCCCCCTTTTAAGAAGGAATGTAGTATCCACATGTTGGTCTTCCTTCTTTTTGAGTTTCTTGTGGTTTGTGGATTGTACTTTGTGTATTCCGAAGTTCTGGAATAATATTCACTTAGCATAGAATGCATACCATGTATGTTCTTTTGTGATTGGGTTACCTCACTGAGTTCTTTGTATATTTTGGATATTAGCCTTCTATTGGATGTAGGGTTAGTAAAGATTTTTACCCAATCTGTTGGTGCCGTTTTGTCCTATTGACAGTGTCCTTTGCCTTCCAGAAGCTTTGTAATTTTATGAGGTCCCATTTGTCAATTCTTTTTTTTTTTTTAAGATATTTTCTTTATTTACATGTAAATTTCTCCTTTCCCAGGTTCCCCTCTAAAAAACAAACAAACAAACAAAAACAACAAGAACAAAGCCCTTTTGCCTCCCTCCTCCCCATGCCTGCCACCCCACTCTCTCCCACTTATTGGCCCTGGCATTCTGTTACACTGGGGCACAAAATCTTCACAAGGCCAAGGTCCTTCCCTCCTAGAGATGATCGAATTTGTGATCCTCTACTATACACATGCTGCCAGAACATTCAGTCCTACCATGTATAGTCCTTGATTGGTGGTTGGGTCCCTGGGAGCTCTGAG
>JADRCD010232511.1:20091-47689 GCA_019843815.1 Montemys delectorum
CCCATGCCTGCCACCCCACTCTTTCCCACTTATTGGCCCTGGCATTCTGTTACACTGGGGCACAAAATCTTCACAAGGCCAAGGTCCTTCCCTCCTAGAGATGATCGAATTTGTGATCCTCTACTATACACATGCTGCCAGAACATTCAGTCCTACCATGTATAGTCCTTGATTGGTGGTTGGGTCCCTGGGAGCTCTGAGGGTACTAGTTAGTAATTGTTGTTTGTCCTAAGGGGTTGCAAACCTTTCAGCTCCATAGAACCTTTCTCTAACTCCTTCATTGGGGACCATGTACTCAGTTTAATGAATGGCTGTGAGCCTCTACATCTGTATTGGTCAGGTATTGTCAGAGCCTCTCAGGAGATAGCTACATGCTTGTCCTTCCTTCAGTCTCTGCTCCATAGTTAATCTCTGCCACTCCTTCTGTGGGTATTTGGTTCCCCTTTCTAAGACGGAATGAAATGTCCACCTTTTGGTCTTCCTTCTTCTTAAGTTTCTTGTGATTTGTGGGTTGTTCTTTCTGTATTCCAAACTTCTGGGCTAATAACCACTTATCAGAGAATGCATACCATGTGTGTTCTTTTGTGATTGGGTTACCTCACTCAGGATGATACTCTCCAGATCCATCCATTTCCCTAAGAATTTCATAAATTCATTATTTTTAATAGTTGAGTAGTACTCCATTGTGTAGATGTACCACACTTTCTGTATCCATTCCTCTGTTGAGGGACATCTGGGTTGTTTCCAGTTTCTGGCTATTATAAATAAGGCTGCTATGAACATGGTGGAGCATGTGTCCTTATTACATGTTGGAGCATCTTCTGGGTATATGCCCAGGAGTGGTATAGCTGCGTCCTCTGGTAGAACTATGTCCAATTTCCGGAGGAACCACCTCACTGATCTCCAGAGTGGTTGTACCAGTTTGCAATCCCACCAGCAGTGAAGTAGTGTTCCTCTTTCTCCACAACCTCTCCAGCATCTGCTGTCACCTGAGTCTTTTATCCTAGCCAATCTGACTGGTGTGAGGTGGAGTCTCAGAGTTGTTTTGATTTGCATTTCCCTGATGACTAAGGACGTTGAACATTTCTTTAGATGTTTCTCAGCCATTTGGTGTTCATCAGTAGAGAATTCTTTGTTTAGCTCTATACCCCATTTTTTAATAGGGTTATTTGGTTCTCTGGAGACTAACTTCTTGAGTTCTTTTTATACATTGGATATTAGCCCTCTATCAGATATAGGGTTGTTAAAGATCTTTTCCCAATTTGTTGGTTGCTGTTTTGTCCTATTGACAGTTTCTTTTGTCTTACAGAAGCTTTGCAACTTTAAGAGGTCCCATTTGTCAATTCTTGATCTTAGAGCATAAGCTATTGGCGTTCTCTTCAGGAAATTTTCCCCAGTGCCCAGGTGCTCTAGGTTCTTCCCCAATTTCTTTTCTATTAGTTTCAGTGAATCTGGTTTTATGTGGAGGTCCTTGATCCACTTGGACTTGAGCTTTGTACAAGGAGATAGGAATGGTTCAATTTGCACTCTTCTACATGCTAACCTCCAGTTGAGCCAGCACCATTTGTTGAAAATGCTGTCTTTTTTCCACTTGATGGTTTGAGCTCCTTTGTGAAAGATCAAATGACTATGGGTGTGTGGGTTCATTTCTGGGTCTTCAATTCTATTCTATTGATCTACCTGCCTGTCACTGTACCAATACCAAGGGGCAGAGAGGGCTGTGGATCTGTGGAGAGAAAATGGTGATCTCACCTGAGTCCCTGGGTCAGAGCACTCCCTGGAGACAATCTCTCTACTTTCGGGGAAGGAGCAGAGAGGGCTGTGGATCCATTGTCCCTCTGGAGAGAAAATAGTGATCTCACCTAAGTCCCTGGGTTTGACTAAACTCTTACTTTTTAACACTAAATATTACAGCGGAATTACAATGCAGGAAAAAGAAAAATAGAAAATATAAACTGGGACTTTCTAGGGTGGGGCTAGCCAGGAGGCACAGGCCACAGAGGCCGCAGAGCAGGTGGGACAGGGTCCTTCCTGCCTCCATCTACACTCAGGATGGAAGGCTGATCCACAACCCTTTGTGCTCCATTACTATAAGAAGAGAGCTTGTCTCCAGGGAGTGCTCTGATCCCTGGACTCAGTTGAGATCCGAGACTGCCATTTTCTCTCCAGTGACTTTCTAAGTCGGGGCCAGCCAGGAGGCACAGGCCACAGAAGTGGCAGAGCAGCTGGGACACAGTCCTTCCTGCATACATCTGCACTCAGGAGGGAAGGCTGATCCACAGCTCTCTGTGCACAGGTCTTAGCTGGAGAGAGCTGATCTCCCAGGACTGCTGACACAGGCTTGAAGACTCACAGGAGGAACAAGCTCCAATGAGAGACAGCAAGAGCATCCAACACCAGAGATTAACAGATGGCGAAAGACAAATGCAAGAGTCTTACCAACAGTAACTAAGGCTACTTGGCATCATCAGAATCCAGTACTCCCACCACAGCAAGTCCTGGATATCCCAAAACACCAGAAAAGCAAGATTTGGATCTAAAATAATATCTCATGATAATGATAGAGGAATTTAAGAAGGACATAAATAACTCCCTTAAAGAAATACAGGAGAACACAGGTAAACAGGTACAAGCCCTAACAGAGGAAACACAAAAATCCCTTAAAGAATTGCAGGACAACATGAGTAAACAAGTAGAAGCCCTTAAGGAGGAAATACAAAAATCCATTAAAGAATTACAAGAAAACACAGCCAAACAGGTTGAACAAAACCATCTAGGATCTAAAAATGGAAGTAGAAACAATTAAGAAATCACAAAGAGAGACAACCCTGGAGATAGAAAACCTAGGAAAGAAGTCAGGAGCCATAGACGCAAGCATCACCAACAGAATACAAGAGATGGAACAGAGAATCTCAGGGGCAGAAGACACCATAGAAAACATTGACACACCAGTCAAAGAAAATGCAAAAAGCAAAAAGCTCCTAACCCAAAACATCCAGGAAATCCAGGACACAATGAGAAGACCAAATCTAAGGATAATAGGTATAGAAGAGAGAGAAGAGTTCCAACTTAAAGGGTGGTAAACAGGTGGAGTGGGAAGGGAACAGGGTTTTTTTTTCTGGAGGGGAAACCAGTAAAGGGGATATCATTAGAAAGTAAATAAAGAAAATATCTAATAAAAAATAATAAAACAAAACAAAAAAGAAAATATAAACTATTTATTGTATCCTGTACTTTTTTATTTTTTTAAATTAGATATTTTCTTTATTTACATGTCATATGATTTCTCCTTTCCCAGTTTCCCCTCCAAAAAACAAACAAACAAACAAACAAAACAACAAGAACAAACCCCTGTTGCCTCCCCCCTCCCCATGCTTGTTACCCCACCCTTTCCCACTTATTGGCCCTGCCATTCCCCTACCCTGGGGCACAGAACCTTCACAGGTCCAAGGGCCTCTCCTCCCATTGATGATCGACTTTGCAATCCTCTACTATACACATGCTGCCAGAGCAATCAGTCCCACCATGTATAGTCCTTGTATCCTGTACTCTTAACAACTGAAAATCCATGCATACATTTGATCACATAATTAATAATTATTGGGGATGACAAATTGATATATTTCTGACAAAACTATAATGGAAATAATTGTAGTTTCTTTGTTGTGGATAAAGGCAGCATAGTTTTTCAAGGATAATGAATCTCTGGTTAAGATAGTGTTGAGGTACATTTAATTTTGAAGTTTGATATAATAGGGCTTATTTAATAGGGAAGTATATACAATAAAAACTTCCCTAGTTATTTAGTAAGTGACACTAAAGGGAAACTCTACATTTCCTATGCCAGTAAAATGGTATGTGTCTCTATCTTGATTTTTGTTAAGGCTCTGTTCAGTATAGTGAGATGACTTGGAATTTAACCTTGATCAGCGTAAATGATCCTCAAGTGACTAGACTCATGATCTTAAGCAAGTAGCTAAACATTTGAAGTTTGCTTCTTTATTGAGTCAGAAATAAACAGATTTGTGTCTATATCCACATTTATTTATTGTGAAGTTTCTCTCAATATACATAGAAATAAGAAAAGTGTAATGGTGAATTACAAACCAATATATTTTAGAACTAGGTCATTAACCATAACTCTTATATGTTGAAGTTAGGAGAGCTTTCTTAATTAGGTTAGCAAGTTAGACACAAGCAGCATTTAATGGTATCAACTTAAAAAATGTAGTTTCTAGATCTTGGTTAAAAGTCCAGATATTTTGGCCTCTGTAAAGGCCCAGGCATAGAATAGAAAGAAAATAGTTCATAGACTAGACTTCAATACCATCCCTTCCTTTCCTTTGTCATCTTCATTCTTTCAGGGCAACAAACCTAAGTGACTGTGTGTCTATGTCATAGTTCTATCTGTATAGGACAACAGACACACAACACAAATAGCCTTAAATAGTTGTGCATGGACCTTCTAAAAAACAGATGCAGAAGCACAAAAATGTCCACATGGCTTGTACATATGGAACTGAGTATATGACACTTCCAAACCACATCTATTGCAAAGATAGGCTTTACTATGTAGACTATGGCACTTGCATTGACAATAAGTCTATAGCTAATATAAGTCCATATGGATGCCACTTCATTTGTGGAAGAGTAAAGTCTTAACTCTAGCAAATTTGAAAATTGTCAAATTTGAAATTTGAAATTGTGAAAATTGGTCTTAGAGATGTAGATACCTAGGAAGAAATGAACTGTCAATCATAAAAATATCATAGCAACAAGGAGCATCCAGGGTTGACTATAATGCTTCATCAATAAAATGTCTGTACTGATATTTGTAAGACTTTACTTGATTGCCTGAGGCTTTGGGATATAGCATGGAGTCTGCAGCACACTGATAGTTGGTAGAAATGTCCCAGATTAAACTGATGGGAAGAATCTTGTTGGTTTGACTAATCCTTAAATACTTTGATCCTCACAGAGGGACTACAGGCACAATCATGATGAAATTCTCTCAGAAATCCCATACTTACATATTGCCACAGGGAAGCATCTAAACTTGAAGTCACTATCAGTTCGATTGTTGTTAAAAACACACCAACTAGTGTTGCAAAGATGCTTAGGACGTTCATTGTCATGGTCCAGATCAGCTAGAACAGATTGAAAAATATTGTCCAGTAACTCAAACTATTTCATATTTATTCCTGGCTAGTGTATTCTTGTAGGACTGTAGAAATTCTAGTCTTTCTGGATTAGTGAGATCACTAAAAGGTCGTCAGAACTGCAGAGTAGTGAGGCTCCTAGTAGGACCAAACAATTTTTTTGGAGGGGGGGAATTATAAAACCTTTGCTATGACATGCATATATTTCTCTCTCCACAGATAACTGGTTGAATGTCTATTTTGTGCTGAATTAGTAGATAAAGAGACAGGAAAATAATGGTCTCTACATTAGATACTTTTTTAGACTATTGGGAAAAGTGGAATGCATGTTAAATGCAAATGGAACATAAAATGTATCCATAGTATGGAGAAATCTACCTCTTACACCACTTTATATTACCAGAAATGTCCCAGTAAGTTTCTAGGGTTGTTAGACAGCAGGAAGACAAGATTTAGGGAATTTTCGTGGGAATACAGGTGCTATCTAGCTAGATTTCTTGATGATGCGGGGGAACTATACACTGTTGGAGGTCATTCTCCAGCCCACATGCTTGTCGGGCTACATACTCCAGACAATGCATGCTTTATAACATTGCCAAACAATTGCACTTTATCCACTTAAGATACTAGAGAGGTGATTTACCATTTAATATCACTATTGAGAATATTCTTTATACTTATTTCCTTGTCCATATTCAAAATATTTTTTTCAAGTTAATAAAGCCAGAATACAAGTACATTAATTTTAATCACTGTATTCTGAAACCTATCTCAAAGAACAAACCATTCTATGTAAACTCTTATGTGGTGTTCATTGATCTCATTTCTCTTATTCTTTTGAAAAGGTTTTCCTTATAGAAAGACAACCAATGAAGGCTATGAAGTATTCTATCTTAAACTGCCCAGGAAACTGTCTCCCTACAGGCTAGCTTTCACAGGGCTGGATGGTGTTATTCTATGTGCATTAATGGATTAAAGATATCAGTGGTCTTACTCAACACTGCACTTGGCATGCTAAAATACCAACCTGCCAGGCAAGTTATGTTCACTGGTACAATAGTGGTTTGACTGTTATGGGAATAGCTAACTGATTTCTGATTGATTTTGAGACCCATTCCATATGACAGATTCTATGTCTGGTATTGTAAACCTCATCTGAAGCTCACAGCTGGGGCCATAGAGATGACTCTATTGTTTTCTCTTTTATTAAATAGTCATGTTATCAAGTTGCCTTCTAACTATTTATGTTTATACACATAGATTAGTGCTGATTGCAGCCTTGGTCAGAGAAGCTTTTTGTAGTGAGGAATGGTTAATGCAGAGACTCAAAAATGGTAAAAATGTTGAAAATAAATGATTGAGTTCTCAGCCATTAATGGGTTGCCTCTATCATCTTCTTCCTACTTAGAATACATAGGAGACATCTTGAAAAAGAAGACAGAAAGAATATAAGAGTTAGAAGATAAGGAGAGGTGGGAACTGTTGCCTTCTAGATATGACATGGATGTTGCATTTATCAACTCATAGCAGCTGTGGTTGCCTGTAGGTCAAGCCAGTCAGAATTCCAAAACTGGGAGTAGGGATCCTAAGGCTTTACCCTTAGCTAAGGAGGAGAGAATGACAATCACTTTCCTTTGGAGATGTGACTGCTGGCAGGTTGCCTACACCCCAGTAGATAACTCCATACCTATATACATATGGTTAGCACTAATTGGTTTCAGGGTAAACAAGAACAAACAAACAACAACATGGATTTGGGAGAGAGATGGATTGAGAGGAGTGTCCCAGGAGAGGTCAGAGGGAGTTAATAGGGGGTAGAGAAGATGGAAATATATTGTATATGTGTGCACAAGTTTTAAATCATAAACAAAAATATCACCAGACAAAAGGAAAAACAACCAAATTAAAACATTCATATTTTTATGCCATAAAAGGCCAACATTATTGTATGGTTCTTTGTAGCTAGAAGTTGGAACACTTGCTGAAGCTTTAGTTACATGGAAAAGTGATGATTCCAGGATCATCATTTTCTTTTTAAAAAGAGCTTTAATCAGCAACAGTATTGTAAGGCCACTTGGAGAAGGGGTGTTTACAGAACAAGTTTTGTTGGGCAAAGTTATCTGAATACAACAAACAGGAATACTTGTTTGGCTTCTATCTGGTGGGTTTGAGGGTGATATGGAAATGCAATAGGCAATAAACACTTTGGGAAATACTTGGGTAGTTTCTTTAGAGAAAGATAAGTATCCATATATAAGAGGAACAAGGAATATATCTGTATGGAGACTTATTGGTAAGTATTCATAGCAGCTTTGTTTGAAAGGGTTCAGTATTCAGAACAATGTGAATTCCCTTAATAGGTAAGTGTAACAAATTACACAGACACCCAGTTGTTTTTTTTTCCCCTTACAGGCAACTTATATTCTGTAATACTGATAAATTATCTTACTAATTTATTCTTGATTTTTGGATTTAGACTTCTTTAGATGTTGTAGGATGTCTTAGCATGTTTCTGATGTCTGTGGATGAAGCGCATAGTCTGACATAGTCTCAAAGCTCTTTGTATCTTTTTCCCCCTTGACTCACTACTTTATATAACAACTCTGCTGTCCTGTTAAATGAATTTGTTGGCATAGTACACATGTACATTGTTACTGACTATTCCAGTTTGCTTTCTGTTGCTGTAATAAATACCATGACCAAAAGCAATTTAGGGAAAGAAAGGGTTTATATTATCTTACAGTCCATTATAGAAGAAATTCAAGATATAAACTCAAAGCAGAAACACTGAGGCAGGAACCATGGAGGAACATTGCTTACTGGCTTGCTCCCTCTGGTTTGCTCAGCTAGCTTTCTTATATAGCCCAGACACACTTGCCTAGGCATGGCACCACCCACAGTAGGCTGGATCCTTTTACATCAGTTAGTAATCAAGACAATGCACCACAGATGTGGGATCTAAATTCAGGTCCATTTGTTTGCCCAGAAATTGAGCCATATCCCTGGCCCTTGTTTCTTACAGTTTGAAGTTTAGGTTTGGATAGCTTTAAGAAATAGTGGTCAAAAAAAAAAAAAAAAAAAAGAAAAGAAATAGTGGTCCTCCTTTCTCACTAAGGCCAGACAAGGCAGCGTCTACTAGGCAGTGCTCTTTGTTCTAAGAATTAAAGTAAATTATTGTTGTAAAAAAAGAAATAGTGGTATTTATCATCATGAAACTTGTTTGAATATTCATATATGGCAATAGTACTGTCTGTATACCTTCATTGTCTGAGATGAGATGATCACATTATTTTCCTTTGAAGTAATGTTGTGCTTCTCATACTTTAAATTCTACCCACCACCAATGGCTTCTGGGGAAATATCTAATGACTCAGAGGCCATGCTAATTCCTCATTGACTTTTCTTTTTTAAACAATTATTCTTTGAAAATTTCATTGTTTCACTGACAAACTTTCCAGAGCTGCTCTAAGTCTTCTGACTTACCATATGATTTGAAGGCCTCTTCTGCAGTATTATTGATAAACTTCCCGATAGGCTAAACTGAAGCAAAGACCACATTTGTTATTACCCAGTAATTATGTGTACACATAAATTCAAGATAATTTTAGTATGCTATAACACGAGGGATATTATCACAGTTCCTTAGTGGGACTACTAAGAAAACAACCCAAGAAATAATTCAAGATTTATATTTATAAGGATAAAAGCTATGAAGGTTCTAGACACTAATGTTATAATTAAAGTTGGAATGGAATCCAGGAACATCTTGAAATGACTTTAGCATCTCACTTGCATAACTGATTTGCATAAAACAGATTTTTGTCTTCCATAAAGACATGCTCCTTGTGTTTCTTGTCATGGCTGAAAATGTATCAAATAGTCCTTTTACAATGTAGACTCTTATTATGAAACAATAGTACAGGTAGAAAAAAATATAGTATCAAATGTTCCTTTAACAATGTAGACATATAGGCGGTGGTGGCCCATGCCTTTAATCCCAGCACTTGGGAGGCAGAGGCAGGTGGATTTCTGAGTTCGAGGCCAGCTTGGTCTACAGAGTGAGTTCCAGACAGCCAGGGCTGGACAGAGAAATCCTGTCTCAAAAAAACCAAAACCAAAACCAAACCAAACCAAAACAAAACGATGTAGACAGTAGTTGCTCTATTTTTTCATGTTCTCAGATCCCAGGTCCAGCAGACAAGAGTTGCAGGAGTTGGCTATAAAAAGCAGATATGTGGCGCCTGAACAGGACCTGAGTGAAAAACTATCTGCAAGGAACCCTGCAGGAGGAAGTAAGCAGGGATTAACATGGATCCAAAAGTTGGGAAATCAGCACCATATATTGAGTGGACACATAATTCTTTAACTTTTTTTTTTTTAAGAAAAAAGGATAGTGCTACAATGTCTCAAGCCCAGCTACAAGAATGTTGGAACTTAATAACAACATAATCCTTGATTTCCTGAAAAGGGCAGTCTAGATCCCAGAGTATGGGGTCAAATTAAAGAAAATATAGTGAAAGACAAGACAAGGAGACAAGGAGAGAGTATTCCAATGTAATTCTGGGTGACTTAGTTATTGGTCTGTATTGTACAAACAATAAATGGTGATGAATCAAAGGATTTAGAAAAGGCTATGACATTATGTATGTGAGTATGAGCTAGATAATGAGACTCAAGAAAAAATTTTTGCAAGCTAAAAAGGTTCCAGTACAAGGTCAGAAGGGAGTAAATAGAACAAAATTGAAATAAAAATGTCAGCTCCCATTGAGGATGAGTGCTCCTGGCTGTCTGTTGCTCTGCCCTGAAATATTACATCCTCCTGTACCTGAAGACTGTAATGATGATTGGAACACATGGGAGAAGGGAGAGATGCTGCCGTTCCCAAGAGGGGTGCCTTTGTTTCTGGGACTGAGGACACTTGGCATAAATTACTAGATTCTGGAAAAAAGACAGAGGAATTTTCTAAAATTAGACAAGATCCTGATAAGCCGAATTGAGATGTTTTTTCCTCATCTTTTACAGGTGGTTCGTTGTCTTACGATTGGTGAAAGGCAGAAATTCTTATTGCTATAAGCAACTGGCATGTGAGGACGCTAAGGCTGCATGCCAGACTGCCTTCCATCCTTTTCAAAAGAAAGGAGACATTAGTGATTATGTCTGCTTCCATGCCAATAGTGGGCCTTCGCATGCTCAAGTACATAGCACAAGATATCAGAGTTTGTTCTACTGCTTTAAAAGGAGCTAAAGAGCGGTTTCCCCTGCTTTTATTGTACATTACATGAATGATACTTTCTTTTCTATAAAAAATTAATAAAATGCTAAAAGATTTGTTTGCAAAAGTAAAAATTGGAGTAACTCTTTAAATTTGTGTTTCTCATAAAAAATTATTATTTTTTATTAAAGATTTTGGATAACTTAATACTGTTTCTGCTATTTAATGCCTCTGTAAGATATTTAAAAACTAACAATGTTCCTACATGCAAGGCCAACCCTTTTCAGGAATTGTGCCAACAGTTTGATATAACCCATAGCACAGGCATATAATCCCCAGGGTCAATCTTTTGTGGAGAGAAAACTAATGGACAAATTAAATGTTATTTTAAAATAAGGGAGCAGGAGTGAGTAGTATGACTATGCACAGCATTTTATATTCTATTTTATTTTTTCAATTTTTTTTAGTTTTTAAATTGGATATTTTATTTATATTTCAAATGTTATCCCCTTTCCTGGTTTCCCCTCTGCAAACCCTCTGTTCCATGACCCCTCCCCCTGCTTCTATGAGGGTACTCCCCTACCCACCCACTCTCACCTCACCACCCTGGAATTCACCTACACTGGGGCATTGAACCTTCAGCGGACCAAGGGCCTCTCCTCCCACTGATGCCAAATAAGGCCGTCCTCTGCTACATATGCAGCTGGAGCCATGGGTCTCTCCATGTGTACTCTTTGAATGGTGGTTTAGTCCCTGTGAGCTCTAGGGGAGGGGGTCTGATTGGTTGACATTGTTGTTCTTCCTATGGGGTTGCAAACCCCTTCAGCTCTTTGGGTCCTTTCCCTAACTCCTCCATTGGAGTCCCTGTGCTCAATCCATGGCTGTGAGCATCTGCCTCTGTATTTGTCAGGCTTTGGCAAAGCCTCTCAGGAGACAGCTATACCAGACTCCTGTCAGCAAGCACTTCTTGGCATCAGTAATAGTGTCTGGGTTTGGTGTCTGTATATGGGATGGATCCCCAGGTAGGGCAGTCTCTAGATGGCCCTTCCTTCAGTCTCTGCTCCACACTTTGTCCCTGTATTTCCTTTAGACAGGAGCAATTCCAGGTTAAAAATTTGGAGATGGGTGGGTGGCCCCATCCCTCAACTGGGGGCTTTGCCTAACTAACCTCTGGATATGGTCTCTACAGGTTTTCCCTCCCCTTTGTTGGATATTTCAGCTAATGTCATCACAGTTGAGTCCTGGGAGCCTCTCGCTTTCCTGGCATCTGGGACTTTTGGGTGGTTACCTCCAGTTCCCCATTGCTACACACCTCTGTTCAATTTCATGACCCTTTGTCTATCATCCCAATCTCCTCCTATACCTGATCCTGCCCCCTTACTCCCCTCTTCCCCCCAAGCTCCTCCCACTCTCTACCTCCTGTGAATATTTTGTTCCCCATTCTAAGAAGGACTGAAGTATCCACACTTTGTTATTCCTTCTTCTTAAGTTGTATCATGTCTATGAGTTGTATCATGGGTATTCCGAGCTTTTTGCCTAGTATCCACTTATCAGTGAGTGCATACCTTGTGTGTTCTTTTGTGACAGGCTTACCTCACTCAGGATGGTATTTTCAAGTTCCATCCATTTGCCTGAGAATTTCTTGAGGTCATTGTTGCTAATAGCTGAGTAATATTCCATTGTATAAATGTACCACATTTTCTGTATCCATTCTTCTGTTGAGGGACATCTGGGTTGTTTCCAACTTCTGGCTATTATAAATAAGGCTGCTATGAACATTGTGGAGCATTTGTCCTTATTACATGTTGGATCATCTTCTGGGTATATGCCCAGGAGTGGTATAGCTAGGTCCTCAGATAGTACTATGTCCAATTTTATGAGGAACAATCAGACTGACTTCCAGAGTGGTTGTGCCAGCTTGCAATCCCACCAGCAATGGAGGAGTGTTCCTCTTTCTCCACAATCTCACCAGCATCTGCTGTCACCTGAGTTTTTTATCCTAGCCAATCTGACTGGTGTGAGGTGGAATCTCAGGGTTGTTTTGATTTGCATTTCCCTGATGATTAAGGGATGTTGAACATTTCTTTAGGTGCTTCTAGGCCATTCGAGTTTCCTCAGTTGAGAATTCTTTCTTTAGCTCTGTACCCTGTTTTTAAATAGGGTTATTTGTTTCTCTGGAGTCTAACTTCATGAGTTCTTTGTATACATTGGATATTAGCCCTCTTTCGGATGTAGGACTGGTAAAGATCTTTTCCCAATTTGTTGGTTGCCTTTTCGTCCTATTGACAGTGTCCTTTGCCTTACTTTGTCCTTGCTTTGTAGTTTTATGAGGTTCCATTTGTTAATTGCTGATCTTAGAGCATAAGCCATTGGTGTTCCATTCAGGAAAATTTCCTCTGTGCCCATGTGCTCGAGGCTTTTCCCCACTTTCTTTTCTATTAGTTTCAGTGTATGTGGTTCTATGTGGAGGTCCTTGATCCACTTGGACTTGAGCTTTGTACAAGGAGATAAGAATAAATCAATTCGCATTCTTTTGCATTCTAACTGCCAGTTGAATTAGTACCATTTGTTGAAAATGCTATCTTTTTTCCACTGGATGGTTTTAGTTCCCTTGTCAAAGATCAAGTGACCATAGGTGTGTGGGTTCATTTCTGGGTCTTCAATTCTATTCCACTGATCTACTTGCCTGTCTCTGTATCAATACTATGCAGTTTTTTATCACTAGTGCTCTGTAATACAGTTTGAAGTCAGGGATGGTGATTCCCCCGGAATTGTTGAGAACAGTTTTCTCCTTATCTTGGGTTTTTGGTTATTTCAAATGATTTGCAAATTGCTCTAACTCTATGAAGAATTGAGTTGGAATTTTGATGGGTATTACATTGAACCTGTAGATTGCTTTCAGTAAGACGGCCATTTTTACTTTATTAATCCTATATTAATTCATGAACATGGGAGATCTTTTCACTTTCTGAGATCATTTTTGATTCTTTACATCAGAGACTTTAAGTTCTTGTCATACAGCTATTTCATTTGCTTGGTAGTCACATCAAGATATTTTATATTATTTGTGACTATTGTGAAGGGTGGTGTTCCTCTAAATTCTTTCTTAGCCTGTTTATCCTTTGAGTACAGGAAGGCTATGTATTTGAGTTCATTTTATATCCAGCTACTTTGCTGAAGTTGTTTATCAGCTGTAGAAGATCTCTGGTAGAATTTTTGGGGTCACTTAAGTATACTATATCATCTGCAAATAGTGTTATTTTGACTTTTTCCTTCCCAATTTGTATCCATTTAACCTCCTTTTGTTGTCTAATTGCTCTGGCAAGGTACTATATTGAACAGATAGGGAGAGAGTGGGCAGCCTTGCTTAGTCCCTGACTTTAGTGGGATTACTTCAAGTTTCTCTCCATTTAGTTTGATGTTGGCTACTGGTTTGCTGTATATTGCTTTTTACTATGTTTAGGTATGGGCCTTGAATTCCTGATATTTCTGAAACTTTTAACAGGAAGAGGTGTTGGATTTTGTCAAATGCTTTCTCAGCGTCTAATGAGATGATCTTGTGATTATTTTCTTTGAGTTTGTTTATATAATGGATTATGTTGATGAGTTTCCTTATATTGAACCATCCCTGTATCCCTGGGATGAAGCCTACTTGATCATGGTGAATGATCATTTTGATGAGTTCTTGGATTTGGTTTTTGAGAATTTTATTGAGTGTTTTTTGCATAGATACTCATAATGGAAATTGGTCTGAAGTTCTCTTTCTTTGTTGAGTCTTTGTGTGGTTTAGGTATAAGCATAACTGTGGCTTCATGGAATGAATTGGGTAGTGTTCCTTCTGTTTCTATTTTGTGGACTAGTTTGAAGAGTATTGATATTAGGTCTTCTTTGAAGGTCTGATAGAATTCTGCACTAAAATCATCAGGCCCGAGGCTTTTTTTTTGCTTGGGAAATTTTAATGACTGCTTCTATTTCTTTAGGGATTATGGGACTGTTTAGATGGTTTATATGATCCTGATTTAACTTTGGTACTTGGTATCTGTCTAGAAAACTGTCCATTTCATCCAGTTTTTCCAGTTTTGTTGAGTATAGGCTTTGTAGTAGGATCTGATGATTTTTTTGAATTTCCTCAGTTTCTGTTGTTTCTCTTTTCATTTCTGATTTTGTTAATTTTGATACTGTCTCTGTACCCTCTGGTTAGTCTGGCTAAGGGTTTATCTATTTTGTTGATTTTCTCAAAGAACCAGCTCTTGGTTTTGTTGATTCTTTGTATAGTTCTCTTTGTTTCTACGTGGTTGATTTCAGCCCTGAGTTTAATTATTTCCTGCCATTTATTCCTCTTAGGTGCATTTGCTTCTTTTTGTTCTAGAGCTTTTAGGTATATTGTTAAGCTGCTAGTGTAAGCTCTCTCCAGTTTCTTTTTAGAGGCACTCAGACCTATGAGTTTTCTCTTAGCATTGCTTTCATTGTGTCCATAAATTTGGTTATGTTGTGGCTTCATTTTCAATAAACTCTATAATGTCTTTCATTTCTTTATTTCTTCCTTGACTAAGTTATCATTGAGTATATAGTTGTTCAACTTCCACGTGTATGTGGGCTTCTGTTGTTTTTGTTGTTATTGAAGACCAGTATTAGTCTGTGGTGATCTGATAGGATGCATGGGATTATTTCAATTTACTTATATCAGTTGAGGATGGTTTTGTGACCAATTATATAGTTGATTTTTGAGAAGGTTCTATGAGGTGCTGAGAAGAAGGTATATTCTTTCGTTTTAGGATGTTCTATAGATATCTGGTAGATATATTTGGTCCATCACTTTTGCTAGTTTTACTGTGTCTCTGTTTAGTTTGTGTTTCCATCATCTATCCACTGATGAGAGTGGGGTGTTGAAGTCTCCTACTATTATTGTGTGCAGTGCAATGTGTACTTTGAGCTTTAGCAAAGTTTCTTTTGTGAATCTGGGTGTCCTTGCATTTGAAATACAGAGGTTCAGAATTGAGAGTTCTTCTTGGTAGATTTTTCCTTTGATGAGTATGAAGTGTCCTTCCTTATCTTTTTTGATAACTATAGTTGAAAGTCAACTTTATTCAATATTAGAATGGCTACTCCAGCTTGTTTCTTGGGACCATTTGCTTGGAAAATTGTTTTCCAGCTTTTTAATCTGAGGTAGTTTCTGTCTTTGACACTGAGGTGAGTTTCCTCTATGCAGCAAAATGCTGGATCCTGTTTATGTATCCAGTCTGTTTGCCTATGTCTTTTTATTAGGGAATTGAGTTTATTGATGTTAAAAGATATTAAGGAATAGTGATTGTTGCTTTCTGTTATTTTTTGTTGTTAGAAGTGGAATTATATTTGTGTGGCTATCTTCTTTTAGGTTTGTGGAAAGATTACTTTCTTGCTTTTTCTAGGGTGTAGTTTCCTTCCTTGTGTTTGAGTTTTTCATTTATTTTCCTTTGTAGGACTGGATTTGTGGAAAGATATTGTGTAAATTTGGTTTTATCATGGAATATCTTAGTTTCTCTATTTATGGTAATTGAGAGTTTTGCTGGGTATAGTAGCCTGGCATTTGTATTCTCTTAGGGTCTGTATGACATCTGCCCAGGATCTTCTAGCTTTTATAGTCTCTGGTGAGAAATCTCATATAGTTCTGATATGCCTGCCTCTATATGTTACTTGACCTTTTTCCTTTACTGCTTTTAATATTCTTTCTTTGTTTTGTGCATTTGGTGTTTTGACTATTTTGTGATGGGAAGAATTTCTTCTCTTGTTCAGTCTATTTGGAGTTCTGTAGGCTTCTTGTATGTCCATGGGCATCTCATTCTTTAGGTTAGGGACGTTTTCTTCTATATTTTTGTTGAAGATATTTACTGGCCCTTTAAGTTGGGAATCTTGGCTCTCTTCTATACCTATTATCCTTAGGTTTGGTCTTCTCATTGTGTCCTGGATTCCCTGGATGTTTTGGGTTAGGAGCTTTTTGCATTTTACATTTTCTTTGACTGTTGTGTCAATATTTTTAATGATATCTTCTGCCCCTGAGATTCTCTTTTCTATCTCTTGTATTCTGTTGGTGATGTTTGTGTCTATGACTCCTTAGCTCTTTCCTAGGTTTTGTATCTCCAGGGTTGTCTCCCTTTGTGATTTCTTTATTGATTTTATTTCCATTTTTAGATCCTGTATGGTTTTGTTCAATTCCTTTACCTGTTTGCTTGTGTTTTCCTGTAATTCTTTTTTAAAATATTATTTATTAATTTATTTTTTATTGGATATTTTCTTTATTTACATTTCAATATTATCCTCTTTCCTCTTCCCCACCCCCACCAGTAACCCCCTTTCCCGTTTAGGAAGACATCTAGTGTTGTACTTATATCTTTTTGTGCTTCTCTTAGGGTATTGATGGCTCCAAACAAAAATCAATGCCCTAAAATTTATTTATTTATTTATTTTTTGTTGTTTGTTGGTTTTCGGGACAGAGTTTCTCTGTGTAGCCCTGGCTGTCCTGGAGCTCACTCTGTAGACCACGCTGGCCTCAAACTCAGAAATCTGCCTGCCTCTGCCTCCCAAGTGCTGGGATTAAAGGCATGTGCCACCACCGCCAGGCTTTTTGTTTGTTTGTTTGTTTGTTTTTGTTTAATGCCCTAAAATTTAAAAAATATAAAAGAGGGGTATATTGGAACTCTGTCCAAAGAACAATACATGGTAAACAATGCCTGGGGTAGTGGCGAGAAAGGCTCCAGAGGAAAAGGCACAGGGCTTTGTTCCTCAGGTGCACTTTGTTTCCTGTATTGTTTTGCTATAACTTTATGCTGACAAATATTTACATTTAATTTACAAGACATGTTTATTTTTGTTGAATATCAGAGCATAGCTTTAGAACACAGTCTGGTCAGTGTACCCTGAACCTGGATATAGCTTTTTTCTTGCTTTCATGCTCTCCCAAATATAATCTATAGTACAAGCCAGGCAATTGCATTTAAATTGGTCTGCCCCGAGAAAGTTCTGGGAAAGGGTTGCTCTGTTAATATGTGCTTACTGATATTTATTTACATATTTCTCTGAACTAAACCTTCCTAGGACCATTGCTTTCTTTGTTTCACTTGCATATAAGAGTACACTGAAACCAAAGTAAAGCTGTCTACAGCATCCAGCTATAGTCCACCCCATTCTTTCTGGCCTTCAGATTCCAGGTCCAGCAGACAAAATCTGCACAGATTGGCTAAAGAGTCAACAAATGTAGAACATAATTGTGAAAGAACATTGCAGGCAATAAACTAAGGGTTTTAAAAAACACATTGCTATTGTCTTTTTTCAGGTAGGTGTGGGAATGATTTCCTAGTGAACAAGGATTGTGTACTCTCTGGCACAGTCCTTGGATCAAAATCTATGAAATGTCAGGAATATATATATATATATGTTACTATTAGAGATGAAGTTACTCACAATCAAGGAAGCCCAAAGTGTGTATCCTGAAGTTCCTGTGATAGGAGGATAATTACTTCCCAGTCCAAATACAATAGTTTGAGAAAAGAATAGGTATGTCCAGAAGTATCCCAGACTTTGTATAATCAGGCTGGTCATTAGTTGTATGGTCTGAAAGGAAAAGACACCAGTCTTTTATGCAGTTCCAGTTAACTCTTAAGAAGGAACACACTTCAACACAAATGCTAGGAGGAAGAAAGGTGATGGTCTCCCTACCACCTTTACTAGTAGAGACAGCTTACAGAGCTTTAGAATGGGGGCATTGACTGGGATATAGTGCTTGGTATAGTCCTAGGTTATTTTGTTATGTTTTATCAAGCACAATCAAGACAAATCTGTTGCCACAGGGATGTCCCAAGTTCTACCTTTTCTTGTAACTTCCCCACTGACTCCCTAACTCCCGATAATCACTCATCTGTTTTTCATATTGCATCATTTCCAAAGTGTTGGACAAAGGTTTCAAATATACCCTTTGAGGATGGCCTTTTCAGGGTAACAGCATGGAAACTCAACAAGCTGAAGTATCTTTGTGTAATTTATTCCTCTTTTTTTTTTTATAGCAGTATGTGGTATCTGTGGTTCTAGTTGGCTCAAATATTCACCTGATTGGCAAATATATTAGTAAGCAAATATAAATTGACATGTAGACTAGTTTTCAGTTCTCTAGATAAATGTCCAGGAGCATAGTATTTTTTGTATAATAGTAGCTGGATTTTTTTTTATTAAAAAGATTGCTAGAATATAATTCACAATGTTGGTACCTTTTTAAAAAAATATTCTCACTATCAATGTTAAGGGAGGATCAGAGTATCTGCAGCATTGCCAGCATTTGGCTCTGCCACTGTTTGTTTTAGTGCATGTTTTTAGTGTTAGCTCATAATCCTGTCCTCAGTCTCCAGTGACAATTGCTGATGGTCTCAGATATCTTTCTATATGCTTGTTTGCCTTCTGTCTTATTCAGTGAAATGTCTCTTTATATTTTTTGCTGACTTTGGAAACAAGGAGAAATGGCTTTTAATAATATATTACAACAAATTTTATTTGGTCTCGGCAGCATGGTCCTATTTGTACTTGCCTTGTGTTAGTTTTGTCAACCTGACACAACCTGGAATCATCCATTGAGAGAGCCTCAGGGGAAACGGTGTAGACCAGGTTGGCTTGTGAGCATGTCTGTGGGAGCCTCTTCTGATTACACTAGTTGGTGTAATCAGCACTCATCCCCTGATGTACAAGAGTTAGATATGCATGCATTTATTTTCTTCCTGCTCTTTACTGGGGATGTGGCTAGTCATTTCAAGTTTCTACCTTAGCTGTGACCTAGAACTGTTAGCTGAATAAACCCCATCTGCCTTGAAGTTGTTTTTGTTTTTTTTTCTGGGACATTTTATAATAACACAGAGATGAAGCTAGGTCAAGCCTCTTTCAGTTCTGGCAAGCGGGAAGCATTGCCTGCTCAACTCCATGGGAAGATTCACCTGCCCTGGGACTTTGTTCCTTGGCAACATGTTACAACTTGCTTCTGCCTTCTCTGAATCGGTTGTTCACTCTGCCTTAGTTTTCATTCTGACATTGTTTTTAATGGGGGAGCAGTAGCTTCTTAAACATTCATCTAATTCCTCAAAAGGTTGGGAGTCTATTAAGGTTTATTGTTTCTATTTATACTTGGTTTCTATTTGCTATTCCTATGTGAAACTGTCCATTGAGCAATTTTTATAGAAAAAAATCAACTGACCAAACCATGTTGGTTCATACATGAAATGGTCCTCAGTGGACTGAGGAAGCAGGATTAGTAGTTTGAGGTCCCCCTTGGGCTACATAGACCCTTTCTCAAAAACACAAACAGACAATTTCTATTTCCCAAATCAGTTGGCTGTGTCTGTGGAGTCTAGTTCTGGACTGTGTGGTGTTCTCTATTTGTCTGTGTTTGTCTTATTTAAACAATATCACAGAATCTTAATGACTGTAGGCAGACAGTGTCTTAAAAAATCACCTAGTGTGCTTTGTCTCACTTTGATATAGCTGTTTTTGTTCCTTATCCTTCCCACATAATCTTTGGTCATTTATAACTATATATAAGATATTGCTAAGATTTTAATAGGAATTTTGTCAAATCCATATGCCAATGTAGGGAACACTAACATTCTTTACTATCTCGAGCTTTGTAATCTATAAACATGTCTTTTTATTGATGTAACCTAATTTGAATTTTTCTCTAGTACTTAGTCATTTTCAAACCACAAGTCCTAATATGGTTTCTTCAATATATGTAATTTTTTCTTTAGACATTGACATCTCCATGTTCATTATTATCTTACAGAAACACAATTCATCTTGAGTCTTGTGACTTTGCTTAACTTACTTATTTCTAGGCACCCTAGAAATGTGTGTGTGTGTGTGTGTGTGTGTGTGTGTGTGTCTGTCTGTCTGTCTGTCTGTCTGTTTGGTGTGTGTGTGTTGGTTGTTAGTATTTTTTCTCACCTAATTTTTAATCTCTTAATCTGGCTCTATCATTCAGCAGTGTGAGTGGATGATGCAAAATCATACACCTGAAAGGTGTGGTGGATGGGATTGCCAGGGTAAGCGGAAGTGTGTCTGTGATAGGAGCTAATCATTGCTCATAGAGCTTTGGATTTCACAGATTCTTCTGGATGTACTGACAATTTGCTCACCTCTTTTAAGATATGTCATCATCTTAGGGTTAAAAACATTGATAGATGGTAAAAAAGAGACTATTTCTCCTCCATTTCTAGGCTCTGTATATATTTTGATGTCATGTCGCCTTCACAAGCCACTGTAATCAATTTACCTCCACTTGAGGAGTTGATAGTGGAAACAGAGGTGGCTCACATCTCCTACCTCTTTTTAAGGAGTGGCAACCCTCTCACTGTGGACTTACTTGAGCAGCATTTTGTTCTTACCCCCAACAATCTCAGTTCCTTTTTTATCCACAGACGATTCTGTGGCATATTCATCAAGATGCAACAGAGGGATGTGAGGATAAATTCCTCTCCTGTGAAAAATGGGGAGAAAAACTAACATAAATTAAATCAGGTAGTGATTATTGTTATTCTCTTGGGTAAGATTCCTAAGCCTGAGGGGGAATCCTACTCTATAGCTGTCATTCATTTTTAAAAAGATACTTGATTGTCCCGACAGGTTCTTTTGCACCAGAGACTAGCAGTCTCCTGACAAAACTAATATTTACCTCTCAAAAAAGTTTTGCTCACAGATCAGACTTAAGTTAGACTATACTAACTACTAGGTGATAGCTGCTCCAATCACATCAATTCCTTGAGCACCTGCGAATATGCTTACATTGCTGTCTCAGGAAATTTAGACCCTTAGTAGATTTGCTTTAGCCTGGTACCCACCATCAGTGTTGTCTAAGTTCAAGTCTGTTTGGGGGGGTTACCTGACTAGAAGGATCTGTGTCACATGCTTACATTAGATGCAGAGGAGGACGGAAAGTAGAATACTATAGAGTACAGGCAGGCTTCTTAAGTTAGTGAACAAGATAACGAGAGGGGATGTTCAGTAGGCAAGACAAGGATAACTCATCATTTCTAGCATTGACAGGGAGGGCGATGGTGCCTATTTTGTATGAGTCATAACTCCCCCCTCAGCTTCTATACTTAATGCTCATGAAAATTGTTCTTTATTCTAGCTGGTCTGACTGAACAAAGGTGGATATCCAAACCATTTTGTTGGGCTGCAGAAGATGTAAAAGTAGAAGCCATGACATTATTAGGTCCTATCTGTTCTAAAGTATAGAACCATAGTGCATGAAACTTTGTGTGTGTGGAAAGAAAGATACCTGGAGAAAGAAAATCAGAGACAGGCCAAGAACAGAATTTATCACCTTGTGACCACTTTCAACTTCTTAGTTCCATTGTTTTTTGAAGCCTGGCCGCCTATATACTATGTAAGCACTCATACATATTTTACATATATATTAATTTTACTAAAACAAATAAGATAATTTATGTTTTTTTTTTTTTAGTCAAAGGCTAATACATTTGTCTTGAGTGGCTTTCTAGTTAGATTTAGCTTTGACAATCTCCACCTCCATCCCCCACAAACATCTCCCCAAACCATCTGTCCTCTAACGTCTCACTAATCTTACCCGATTCCCTTCAATCACTATATGTAGTTATATTTAAAATTCAGGAGATTATCTTTAGATCTTTCAAAACAAACTTTTCCTTCTTTTTATATAAGCCACTAACTTTGAAGGTTTCAGTTGCCATGATAATGGCCCATTGATATTTCACAAGGAGAAAATACACAAAGGCACAGAGAAAAGCATTTTAAAAGATTCTTGAATTAAAAATTGCCCATTATGAGAATTAAAAACTTACCTGTTATGAGGTGACTTTTTAAAAAAAAATGCAATAAATTCCTTGAAAGGCTCTTCTCCGTGACAACAATCACCTGTAAGGTTGTATTGGGGAGAAGAAAGAAGCTAGAATACAATGGAAGCTACCCAGGAAGTAGTGTCCAATGCCTTTTCTTAGTGTGATCTGTTCAAGGGTCATGGGTCCATACTCTGTTACGACCCCAAGGTTAGAATAGGACAACCCTGAAGAGGTTGCTTTTAGGTCCAGATCTTTCTGCCCTGGTATTCCTGCAGGCAGGCAGCTGCCACCTCCATGTGCCCCTCATTACCTCTTGAGGATCCAGCGCAGCTGCGGTTGTGTCTCAGAGCAACTGTGGTGAAGGGCGGCACGTGAGGAGGGCCACGCAGAAGTTAGTTCCTCCGGCCCTTGAAGGTTCCATCCAGCCTTCATGCCCGCGAGATGCGGATGCAGTTAGGGGATGGGGCCAGCAGGAGGAGCTCTAGTGCGGACACCCTTTACGGACCAGTGTTGGGCATACTCTAGCTATTAATCTACAGAGTCCCTGAGCCCAACTATGGCTGATTTCCTGCTCCACAGACTTCCCCACCAAGCAAATACTACCCACTGTTTCCCACTAGACAGAAGCAAGTCTTTCTATTGTGAGTCTCTTCAAAAAATCAAAGTTCTAAACTCTAGAAGGAAGAATGTTGTTGGAACCCTGGCTCTGGTGGTATTTGGGTAAGATGTAGCTTCTTCTGTTTGTCTTTCTGCAAAATTGAGGTCACACTTGCTCCCTGTACTTTACATTTTCAGAAATTACATTTCACAGGTCTGTCATCCACCCTGGGACAAGAAACTCTAAACATAGTGGGCAGTACGCCAAAAGAAGAGATGGAGGCTGGAGATGGACTTGAGAAGGGATTCAGAGGAAGATGAGAGGAGCTGTGGGGGTGAAAGACAACTAAAATTCATTATATAAACGCATGAAACTGTCAAACAAACAACAAATAAATTAACCATGACAAAAGGCTACTGCTGTATGTAATCTAGTCCTAAATAATAGGTACTAAAGAACCCAAACTTGACAGTCATGTCTGTGAGGCTGAGTGTCATTTATGATATGGGTCCCCACCCACTTTACACGTAAACACTAAGCCCACTAAAGTGTAAGGGTGCTATATCTGGCACCTGGAAGAAGTGAATAAATAAATAGAAGGTCATCTGTTCCAACTTACTCAGATTATATTCGGTCTCAAAAGCAAAGGTGACTTGCTTGGCTGCTAACTAAAGGAGTGTTCCTCACAGGCAATTTTTGAGGCTTCCAGTACCATGTATTCCATGTATTATGTAATTCATTGAATATCTCATTCTCTAGGAATTAGAATTATCTAATACCTATATATCCTGTTGAGGATAAATATGAATGACATTGTTTATGTATTAGGAGTAAGAAATGGAAAAATATAGAATATCCTTTATCTTATAGTTTGCCTTGTGAGAAAGGTAGGGTGAGAGATGATCCATTTTAGTGTTAGCAGGTCAGACAGACAAAAATTGAATGCAGCTTAGGTGGTAAGGAGCAGACAGAAAAGATCTTACTCTCTTACCCTCTTGCTCTTACTCTCTTACTCTCTTACTCTCACCTCTTGCCCTCCTGCCCCCCCTCCCTTTCCCCCCCCTCCACCTGGCCATGGCTGGCCTCTACTTCTTTTCTCTGCCTTTCTACAATAAACACCTTAAAACAAACAAACAAACAAACAAACAAAAAGGAACAGACAGAAAGGTAAGGATGCCCTTGCAGAACCCTGAGCTCTAGGAAAAACGTAAAACAATGCCTAAATCTCTCAAGGGTTGTGCATTTGGTTGCTGGATTTTTGTAATGTGAAGGTGACTGCTGTCAATGAACTTAAGTGGCATCAGAGGACAGATGGAGGTCAGACTCGATCTAGAGTACAGTCAAAGGGAAAACAAGAGGTAATCATGTGGAGCTAATATGTACTCCTCTATGGAGCTCTGGTTTTTAAGAAAGGAAAGGTGGTTTTGTGTTGTTCCATAATCAGGGGGCCTGGGCTGCGGCCCGCCTGCCTGGCTGGTGCTCTCTCTTTCCCCCGGTAGCAGGGGGCCTGCTGCTGAGGTCTGGGTCTCTCTCTCTCCTCCCAGAGCTGGCCTGTTTGCTGCACGATGCCTTAATTAAAAGGGAGGCAATGTATGAATGAGTTATTTTATTGTAAGAAGGATATGCTGGTTAAGTAGAGAGAAGGAAAGGAGAGGAAGGAGAGAGAGAGAGAGAGAGAGAGAGAGAGAGAGAGAGAGAGAGAGAGGAAAGGAGAGAGAGAGGCAGAGAAGAGAACAAAGAGCAGAGAGGAGAGAGAGAGCAAGAGGGTAAGAGTTAGTAAGAGGAAGGGTAAAGGTAAGAGAGGAGTAGGAGAATAAGAGAACAAGAGAGTGAGGAGGGGGCAACCACCCCTTTTATTGTATAGAGTGTGGCATGCCTGGCTTGTGGTCAGATGACTGTGTGTAAGGTCCAGCTAGAATGCTGGGGTTTGAGGCAGTGTCTGCCTGATAGAGTACACATCTCCTGCAGGGGCAGCTGTGAGGGGTCTGGGCTGAAATCTGAGCCATTGGTCTCAGGAGCAATTCACCGACCACCTACTGTCCCTCGTGAGCAGATGCTCAGTGGGTCTCCGGAGTTCCGAGGTGGCTCAGCTCTACTGGACTCCAGCTGTCAGAACTGCTCACTGTCCCACAGTTTTGTGCAGAGGGAGTAGAAGAGGGAAGTTATTTTAAGATGAAACTTAACACAGGGAGTCAATGCTGGTGGCTGACTGGGAAGGAATGGAAAACCAGAGTCAGCTGAGACAACAATGTCACAGTGAGACATGAACTGTGATCTCTAGAAGCTGCCTTCTGTCATGCACAGACCTTCAGGCAGCCCCAACTTTCTCCCTGGACACTTTGCCTTCTTGGCTCATCACCCAGCTTGCCTCTGGGGGCATTCCTTTGCTAACCTGCTTACTTTCTGCAGCAGGAGCTCTCGGGCACAAGAATGTAGGGTACAGGTTCTGTGAATTCTATGGAAGCTTGTAGTTCCATACAACTTAACGAGGAGCTAAACATGGCTATAGAGCTTTTGTCACATGGTTAGCTTAAGTTTTCATGTGTTTTAGGTATAAAATACACAATTTTGAAGACTCCATATGATTTGTAGACCATATGACTCCATAGATTATAAAATATGTCACTAGTAATTTTTACCTGCATCATTTAGATGTTTCAGCATATTAACTGTGTTGTCAAAATTAAACACATATGTTTCTATTTACTCTCTTTGTGTGGCTACTAAGACAGTTTAAAAACATATATGTGGCTTTTCTTACATCGCTAGTAGATGACGGGGCTCTGTGTCTTTCAGTCTTGGAAATCACTTCTTCCTTTCAGGTTTCTTACCTTTTGAATTTTTTGGCCTTAATTTCTTCCTTTTATTTTTATTTTCTAAAAATTGTGTTTTATTTCCCCTTCCCTTTCTTTGCTTAAAACCTCCTTGCTGTCTTTCATAGTCTCTTTTGTCATTAATTGTTACATATGTATATGTATATATGTATATGTATGTGTTCCTAAATATACCCTTCTCAGTGTGTACTCTGTTACTTGTATGTTTTCATGGCTGACCATTCAGTATTTGACAACCAATTGGTGTGCTCTTCACTCTCTTCAGTCTCTGCATTCCTTAGTTGCCTGTAGTTCTTTATATAGGACTGGGGTCTCCTGGGCTTTCTCTTGTTCACTTTGGCATGTCCATTAGTCTCCTCCTTGTTCAGCTCCTGTTTGGGCAGTCATGTTGGTGAGACTTTATGGGTGTAGCTTCTGACATCATTAAGAGACAGACTCTCACAGCAAACTTTCTGATCTGGCTCTTACACTCTTTCTGCTCCCTCTTCCACAATGTTCTTTCAGTGGTAGGTGTGGGAGTTGTTTTGTCGGTGTATCTACTATGACTGGGACCTATAACTCTGCATTTTGATTAATTGTAGTTTTCTTTAATGTTTTTTTTAAAAATGTTTTTCTATATTTATGTAAAATCATGATGAGTTAAAGTTGAGTTTTCCTCATCTGAAAAGCTTTACTGTGGATGAATGCTATTACAGAGAATCAGAAGAGAGAACAAGTGATTGTGAACTGCCCATTCTCCAATGGGATATGTAACACACTCCCAATCCCACAAAGGAATGTTGTGGCTGATGTGGGCAGAAAGACTATGAGAGTCAGAGGACCAGAGGGATTGTTGGAAAACAGTGGTTTTTAGACACGAGATTCCTTGTGCTGTGTTTGTGAGCTCTCAACATCTATCCTGACCTGCATCAGATGCTCACAAGGCCAAACCTGTCAACATTTCAGCATGCATGCTGAAGTGCTCACAAGGTTCCACTCCTACTTGATGAGATATAAATATCTAACATCTGTTTGTGTACTGAACAATGATTTTATAAAGGGATGGGGGCCATTGGAACTTGCCCAGGTTCTAGAGGTGAGCCCTACACTCAGATACATCTGGGTAACACTAACTGAACTCAGTAGGTTATACAGTTTTAGAAAATAGAAGATATGAATTTGAGAGAAAGATGTAGGGAGAGAACCCTGGAATCAGAAACTAGCAAGAGGTAGTACAATTGAAATGTACTGTAGTCATGTATGACGTTTTCAACCCTCATCCTCTCTTTTCCTCCTTTTCTTACCCTCCTCTCCCTCTTCTTCTCTCTTCTTTCCTCCTTTTCTTCCTCTTCTTCACCTTCCTTCTCTTGCTTCTTTTCCATCTCCTTCCTCCTCCTCCTCTTTCCTTCCCTCTCCTCTCCTCCTCTTCCTCTGTAGAGGAATAGCCACCCTAATTCTTGTATTTGAAATATCCTCCCATCTTTCAAGTCTAATCTCCTGTTTGGAGTTTTCACAAAGTATTATTATCTTAATACCAGAAAGAGCATTCTCTCTTCTGGCATAGTTCCATTTTTTAATATGCCTCTTAATATGTGAGTCACTCACAGTTGTGATCTCTTAACTGCTTGTCCCTTTCCTAAAGTGACAACTGTCATGAGGTGCCTCATTAATCTTTGACAGTTCAGAGTTTAATACCTTCATAGCAAACAGTAGACATTCAGAAATGAGCAAACCACTGAAATTTGTAGAATCAAGAAATCTTGACCCATAGTCATGTGTTACGCAGCACTCATCTACTTCAGTTGTGTCTGCATGACAGGTCTAAAAAAACCTGTTCATAGACCTGAGGCGCACGTTTCACAGAGAGCCAGTCACAGTGAGCCAGTCTCCTGAAGTGGCCAGTCGCTAACATCTCCTAACGTGTTCCAGATTGATCTGTGCTAAAGTCTGTGGAGAAATCTACATGCTTTCTTTACTCAGGCATA
>JADRCD010232512.1:17316-37269 GCA_019843815.1 Montemys delectorum
TGAGTAATTTGTTCCCCTTTCTAAGAATGTACAAGGCATCTGTCTTAGTCAGGGTTTCTATTCCTGCACAAACATCATGACCAAGAAGCAAGTTGAGGAGGAAATGGTTTATTGAGCTTACTTCCACATGGCTGTTGATCACCAGAGGAAGCCAGGACTGGAACTCAAGCAGGTCAGGAAGCTGATGCAGAGGCCATGGAGGGATGTTCCTTACTGGCTTTCTTCCCCTGGCTTGCTCAGCCTGCTCTCTTATAGAACCTAAGACTTCCAGCCCAGGGATGGCACCACCTACAAGAGGCCCTACCCCCCTTGATCACTAATTGAAAAAATGCCCCGCAGCTGGACTTCATGGAGGCACTTCTCCAACTGAAGCTCCCTTCTCTGTGATAACTCCAGCCTGTGTCAAGTTGGCACACAAAACCAGCCAGTACAGCATCCACACTTTGGTCTTCCTTATTCTTGAGCTTCATGACCTTTCATCTAATTATACTTTTATCTCTCTCTCTCTCTCTCTCTCTCTCTCTCTCTCTCTCTCTCTCTATATATATATATATATATATATATATATATATATATATATATCTTTAATCTTTGTTTTACAGTCCAGTCATTATTTTGGTCTGCCCTCTTACTGTTCCTCATCCCATACTTCCTCCCCCTTCTCCAAGAAGATGTCCCCACCCCCTTACACCCTACTAGAACTCTTGAGTACTCCCTTGAACCTAGCATGGCTGCTTTCTGAAAGGCCCAACAAGCAGCTGAAAGAGTCAGATGCAGATACTTACACCAAAACAATGGACAGAAGCCGGGGACCCCTGTGGTTGAATTAGGGAAAAGCTAGAAGCTCAGGAGGAGGGCCACACCATAAGAAGACCAGCAGTCTCAACTAACTGGGATCCCTGAGATCTCTTAGACACTCCACCAACCAGGCAGCATACACCAGGGGATATGAGGCCCCCAACACATAGACACCAGAGGACTGTATGATCTGGCCTCAGTGAGAGAAGATGTACCTAACCCTCGAGAGACTAATTTGACTTCTTTTTTAAAAAGTTATCTTTAGAATTTCATATGTAGGTAATGCATTTATATAATCTTTCCTTGCCCTCTCTTCCCTCCAATTCCTCTGGTGCCCCTTCTGTCCTCGAGTTCATAACTTCATATTTATTAATTATAATTGTTACATATATATGCAAATACATAATACAACCATATATATATATATATATATATATATATATATATATATAGCCATGAATTTGATCAGGAGCAATGAGAGGTATATAGAAAGTTTGGAAGGAGGAAAGGGAAGGGAGAATGGTGTAATTATAATCTCAAAAACAAAATGAAATTATGTAAAATCTATTTTAGAATTAAGTTATAGATTCATGTGATAACATTTTTCTACTTATCTACACCAATATGTGCTTCAAGGAACTGAAATTGAAGGCAGTTATTGGAGAGATACATCAATCTGAAGAAAACTTTGGGATTGCCAGTGGGTGAAAAATAAGGGCAAGGTATGGATACTCCAATAACAGAGAGACCAAGACACAGAAAGGCAGGAACAAAAGCCAGGTGTTGAGCAAAGCCCAAGCTGAAATATTCTGGCAATACAGAACACAAGGAAGGCTTCTGTAACAGAAAGCACTTCCCTTTTGAGACAGAAACAATAAGAACAGATGTGAACAGACCGGAGAGAGAAGATGCTTCTCGTCAGAGTTAATCATTTCTTCTTGTATTTTTGTTTTTAATTTTAATAGTGTTGCCTGTGTTACACTTCTATGATGGCAATGCAGATGCTTTAAGTTTATTTCAAAGCAACTAGTTGAACTTTCAACTCTTTATGCCCTCCATCCCAAGATAACAATGCACCATTTGGGGAGTCTTTCCATGTGGTTTTGGCTTCATGGTGTTAACATGTGCGGACAGTGAGAAAGCTGGTGTTTGAGCAGAGAAATACAACGATGGTTATTCTGTGTTTGCATGGAAGGAAAGGCTGTCAGCAAGCATAACCGGAGCACTTTTATTTCACTTTGAAACATTATTACATTGTGAAGAAAATTTGATTTGTGAACAAGTTCCTTAGGAAATTGCATTTTAGAAAAGTAGGTCACCGTGATTTCTGGTTTTATTGGGAAACCATAAAATATTTGAGAGGCTGGTATCACCTTCCAGAAACTTCCAGTCTATCCCAGACTGGACTCAAAGCAATTCATTTCTTCTTCCCTAGTTGAAACATCCAAACACATAAAATGAATGAGCAGTATGACTTGTGTAGCAGGCACTATGTATCTTCTTTAGTGAGTAGAATTTGAGGAGATAGCTGTTTCACTAAGTGATAAGCCCCGGCTATTTTACTATTGATTTATTGTGTCTCTGAGAACCCACTGCAGAATGCTTTGGAGAAGGCAGAGACAGCATAGTCCAGACTGTCCTCTGACTTCCTGTTTATTTTTTTAGTCAAGTGAAGTGCACAGCTGAGTTGCATTGTGGGAGAGAGAGAGAGAGAGAGAGAGAGAGAGAGAGAGAGAGAGAGAGAGGGAATAAGCTGTATGTAGGCCAAATAGGATTATGCTCTTAATGATGCTAATGTGAATGACTTTTAATAGGATTAAATCCCCTGGGTTTGGAGTAATAGAGAGAATCATCTTAGCTATTTCAACAGAATGTGCCTAAGTGGTGTAGAAAGGTTCTAAAAAATATTAGCATGCTATAGGTAATGCAGTCCCAGGACATAATTAAATATCATCAGTCAAAACTGGAAATTATCTTTATGTTTAATATTTAATTTAATTATTTGGTGTAAAACCATTCTTTTTAAGAAAAAACAGATTTTTTTGAATGTGCAGTGTGATATACCAGAAAAAAGTTGCTCATGTATTATTTTTCAACAGATACCCTAAAAATGAGTTAAATTCCTTTCAGCATTAGTAAAATAAGAATTTATGATACAATAAAGCTTGAGCTCTAAAACATAGGAGAAAATAAAAAATTCAATACATAATGTTGGAAAATTAATTATTTGGTGAGATGTTATCATCCTATCTTAGCTATACTAGAATTTACCAATAAATTAAACTTTATAATCAAGATACTAGGAAAACACAGATCATTATGGGTACTTTCTTATCATATCTTATCAATATGGGGGTGAAGTACATTGTTTTAAGCATGTTTCCTCTGCTTTTAAAGCCAGAAACTATAAAGAAAAAGATGAAAAGTTCTGAGGGTATGAACTAAGTCTCTGTTGCCACATGTCATAAAGAATGTGAAAGAAAATATTTCAGACTAAGTACATTTGCATGGTTTATAAGAAGTCTTTTATCTTACTCTAAAAATAGCTCTCAAAAAATAGCTAGACCAACATTTCCCCTGGCAAATCACCGTAATAAGAAAATAGGTCAATATCATGAATAGGCAATTTATTAAAAGATGCAAATTACCAAGAAAGAAGACACATTATTCACTTTTTAAGTTGCAGAACTGAAATAACTAATGACACATGGAGATGTCAAAATAAGGGAAGCTAGGCATACTCATGAAGTACTGCTGACACTAGGGTAGGGGGCACTGTAATACGTTGCCTATGCCCTCCGTTAATGGATGCTTAGTAATCCAGGTTCTGGGACTGTCCCATCTACAGAGATTCATCAGTAAATACAGTAGAAGAAAGCCTTTATCTGAGCCCACATCTGTTCCTTGTGTGGTCTACATATAATGACTGGCTAGTGTGGTGGTAAAATCACTCAGACATGTCAGCATAACTAAGAGTCATTCTAGCTGTTGAGTCCCTGGAAGTAAGCTAACCATCACTTCTGGGCCATACTGGAGATTCATTGCTGCTTCTGCCCAATTCACCCTTCCTTCCATATAAGCTGGTTTCAACAGCGTATTCAGTAGATTCAACCCTAAATCCTAGGTCTTCTGCTCAGGGGGAATTGGCTCTGCTACTTGTAATTTTTATACTTTTCAAGATAAAATTGCTTGTGGGTATCAATAGCTTGCCATTTCACTTGGAGATTTCATTTCCATAAAGAAAGCCATGAAAGGAAGAATAGTGTATCTCTAACAATGTCCATTAGCCAAAGTCCTAATGATCTACGAACCACATAGATAGTCTTCTGGCCATCTCTTAGATATTGGCAAATTGTTTCAACCGTACAGTTACTATACGGCCATAAAAATGGAACCATGGGCATGATACTGTCGCAAAGTATTTCATAAAATTGAAAAATAATTCATAATATGACATATAAGGTGACAGATTTCTGGGGAATGTTTTGTTTACATACATGCATCATCACAGTCAAGAGAAAGCATAATTACCTATTATTTTTCCTCTGAGAATTGAATTTACACATCACTCGCAATTTTGGGTTCTCTGAAATTTCTAAAAATTCAGCATAATTGAAAATGTGTTAGACAATTAGAGAAAGCAAGCTGGAGAGCTAGCTCAACTGTTACTTGAGTTCAATTCACACATGGTGGCTCACATGGTAACCACATAGTGGCTCACAACCATCTATAATGTGATCTGATGCCCTCTATCTGGCATGTAGGTATACATGCAGAGAGAGCACTCATATACATAATAAAGTAAATAATCAATCAATCAATCTTTTAAAACACCTTTTAAAAATGAGAAAAAGTTTAATTTCTATTTTTTTTTTAAAGACTAGGATGAAAATGAAATTTGAGCTCAGACCCCTGACTTTTAATAAGGACAGTGCTGTTATTTATTTTGTTCTTCTAGGGGGATTCCCCAGAAACATACTTATCTTTGGCATCCTTTTCAAAGCAGTGAACACCCTACTTTTTTACTCCCTACCACAAATGAAAGTTGACACCCCTGTGCATGTAAGCTCCTTTGCCAAGGAACTTAAAATTAAAGGATGATGCCATACTCAGAATTTGCCTAAGGATAGCTGGTATGAACTCTTTTTTAGACATAGTCACAGGATAATTTAACGAACATTACTGGGGTAGCGATTTTTGGAAATCTACCTGACCCTTGGAACTGAGGAAAGTCAGGGTGGGTGGAAACAGAGACAGTATGTGTTGTTTCATGTATGGGGTGGAGTGGGGGGCGTCTTTGCAACCATCACAACCAGAAGAGTAGCTATCTATGAGAGGCAGGAAGTTTGGTTCAACACTTTGAGAGTATGACCCCCAGTAGTTTATTTTAGGCATATTTATTTTTTTTATTAGATATTTTATTTATTTACATGTCATATGATTTCTCCTTTCCCAGTTTCCCCTAAAAAAACCTCCCCCTCCCCCTGCTTGACACCTCACCCTCTCCCACTTATCGGCCCTGGCATTCCCCTACACTTGGGCACAAAACCTTCACAGGGCCAAGGGCCTCTCCTCCCATTGGTGATCGACTTTGCAATCCTCTACTATACACATGCTGCCAGAACAATCAGTCCCACCCTGTATAGTCCTTGGTTGGTGGTTGAGTCCCTGGGAGCTCTGAGGGTATTAGTTAGTTCATATTGTTGTTCGTCCTAATGGGCTGCAAACTTTTCAGCTCCTTTGGTCCTTTCTCTAACTCCTTCATTGGGGACCCTGTACTCAGTTCAATGGATGGCTGTGCCTCTACATCTGTATTAGTCAGGTACTGTCAGAGCCTCTCAGGAGACAACTATATCGGGCTGGCTTGTCCTTCCTTCAGTCTCTGCAACTTCTTCCATGGGTATTTTGTTCCCCCTTTTAAGAAGGAATGAAATGTCCACCTTTTGGTCTTCCTTCTTCTTGAGTTTCTTGTGGTTTGTGGGTTGTTCTTCCTGTATTCCAAACTTCTGGGCTAATAACCACTTATCAGAGAATACATACCATGTGTATTCTTTTGTGATTGGGTTACCTCACTCAGGATGATATTCTCCAGATCCATCCATTTCCCTAAGAATTTCAAAACATCTACACAATGGAGTACTACTCAGCTATTAAAAACAATGAATTTTAGGCATATTTAAACAGCAGATTTTATTCAAAAATTTGCTGACAGTAACTAAAATAAAGAGTAAAACAAAGCTCAAGACTTATATTGAAACTCTCTGTAAAGTACAAGTGACAACTTCCATAAAAATGAGTTCTATAGATGGAATGAATGTGACACTTTCCAAAAAGATAGGTTTTATAGATTGGCAAACTCACAATAAATGTCCGGGAAAGGATCTGGTGCAGTCTAAGACACAGATAGTGCAAAGGTCACCAGGCTATTAATCATGTCCTTTTCCAGCCTCCCAGGCTGAAAACATATTATACATCCCTATGTCCCTTGTGAAGGGACAATCCCACTTGTTTAAGGTTCCTGGGTGCCCTAGTGCTTATTTGTGAGCACAACCACCTCTGTACCCTCTAAAAGATGGAGCTGGGATCTGCACATTCTTCCTTCAAAGTGGCTGTGTTTCAATGTGTTCCATTTCTAGTTCTCAGTACAATCAAACATCTTCCTTTGATTGAAAAGCTTTGAATGCCAGTTTCCATGTTCTTTTAGTTTTATCTCTTGTAGTAACCTAGCCTATTAAAAAAACCATTTGGACTGAGTTGGGTGTCTTAGTCAGAGTTTCTATTCCTGCACAAACATCATGACCAAGAAGCAAGTTTGGGAGGAAAGGGTTTATTTAGTTTACTTCCACCTTGCTGTTGATCACCAGAGAAAGTCAGGACTGAAACTCAAACAGGTCAGGAAGCAGGAGCTGACGCAGAGGCCATGGAGAGATGTTTCTTACTGGCTTGCTCAGTTTGCTCTCTTATAGAACCCAAGACTTCCAGCCCAGGGATGGCACCACCCACAAGGGGTCCTACTCCCTTGATCACTAATTGAGAAAATGCCCCACAGCTGGGTCTCATGGAGGCACTTCCCCAACTGAAGCTCCGTTCTCTGTGATAACTCCAGCCTGTGTCAAGTTGACACACAAAACCAGCCAGTACAGTTGGGTAATCTGTTCTTAGAAATGCTTTGAGTAAATTACACTTTAATATTTAATTTATATGCAATAAACTTGAAAACAGTAAAAATCATGTTTGTAGTTTCAAAATCACTTTTAAAAGACCATTTTGTTATTCTTGATATTCCTCTTAGTTAAGAAAGCATGGAGAGCCATAGAAGATCCTCTGTCACAGAGCTCCATACCCAAATAGCACCGGTAGGGAGTGAGCCTCCTTTTTACTACAGGTATCTTTTGAGTTACTGCAGAAGTAAGAAAAGAGTAGTCATATTTACGATCCTTGCAATAATGGCTTCAAAGGACATGGCTTCTTATATACGACTTCCTCTCTAGCCCTGTTGCTGTTTGTTTGGAATGCTATATAGCAACTCTACTATTCATTAAATTTTATGTATTATTTAGGGAAATCCTATAACAGATCAAAACTATAAAGATCAGTATTTTCCTAACAATACTGACTTTTTTTTAATGTTGCCAGCTTTTCTAAGCCATTATTAGAATAAAGCTTCTTTAGAACTGAGTGCCGGCCTCCTGAGATTACCATTTGTCCTATCTTTGAGTAACATCTTTAATGAGGGACCATTTGTCAACAATAATTTCTTGATCTTGACATGCCTTAATTGTGGTCCATCAACCGGATATTGATCTTTTTCTGAGGCTGACTCTTTTTCAGCACTGCATGGTAACGTATCACCAGAAGAGAACGGAGTGGCAATGTTTGTAATGTGGATTATTGTTACTGCAAAGTTACAACCATTTGCATGTTTTCTATTTCTTATGCTGTGTGCAAATGGTGGGCATATAGTTAAGTTTATATATATATATATTTATATATATATATATAAAATGACTATATATAGTATATATAAAGATATATATATAGTTATATATACATAAGCTATATAAAGTTATATATACTTATATAGTATATATATAAACTATAATTAGTTTATATATATATTATATATAATTTATGACTCTGCCTCCACACAAAATGAACAAACTCAAAAGATTTGATGGGATGAGGCTGCATATACAGTTGCTCACCTTCATCTGCTTTATGTCTATGCTTGTAACTGAGAGGACATCGTGACCCAACTTACTGCCTAGGGACACTGCCCCAGTCAACTTTAATTCGACCATGTTTTGCCGAATCAACTGTTATGGGCTGCATTTTATGTTGTCCCTCCTCAGTATATCAAAATGCAGCCTTGTTTGAAGAAACAGTTTTCATGGACGTAGTCAAAGGAGGTCATGATAGAGTACAGTGGGTTGCTAATACGACTGGTATCCTGATGAAATGAATACATTTGAAACAGGGACACAGAGGAATGTGCATATACACACAGAAAGACATAATCACACTGACACCCACTCCCCGGAAAATACTCTATGAAGATGAAGGCAAAGACAAAGCAATTTGTTTATAGATCAAGATATACCAAGGATGCTTGTAAATCCTTAGAAATTAGGTAAAAGCATGGGACTAGTTCTCCACAGTCCTCTGGAGGAGTTATCCCACGAATACCATGACTTTAGAACTTAGAGACTATACAGTTCTACTGCTTAGTAGACCACTCAGTTTGTCTGTCATGCCACTTTCAGTGTCTGAGTTGGTCCACTAAGATTAGTCAGGACTACAAATACTCATTAAGAAAAAAGTTATGAACATCACAATTGCTTGGTTGGAACAATAATGTTCCTCCTGCCTGTGACTCATCTCTCTCTCCCTTTTCTTTATCATAGAATTTACCATTAATTTTCATTTTTATCTACACATACTATGCCTTGCTGTTTCACCTCTTTAGCCTCTGTCCATCTATTTCACTGTGACTTGCAAAAGCCTTCCTATGTTCTCCAAGTACCTCTTATTCTTGTGTGTGTGTGTGTGTGTGTGTGTGTGCACGCGTGCAGGGGAGGGACATATATGTGCCTTCAGATATGGATGTTGGAAACTGAAGCTAGGTTCTCCAAAAGAGCATCAACTGCACTTAAAGACTTGGCCATCTTTCCAGCTGTTCCCCCTAGTCATGCAGCCAATTTTGAGGAAGACTATTCTAGGTGGAATGAATATCAACACATTTGAGGTAGATTTAGAAGTGAAAACAAACTAAGGCTGTGGGTAAGAGTCCAGGAGAAAAGCATTGCATATAAAGGGGTAAATTGTTGGATGACAGATTCAACCTTGCAAAGGGTTAAGAGTACTGATGCCTTTCTAAGCTTGAACCTTCTATAAGTGAAATTATGCTGACACCATAATTCAAAGACTATGATCACCCTCCTGAAGCTGCCTGATCAGATATCTCATACAACTGGATTTTGGTTGTATACTTTCCAAATCTAACTTTCCTAGAGTTCCTGATGTTTATACCTTCTTCTCGTCACCCACATGATTCAGTTGCATGAAGTGCTTAAAGAACTCAGACATATCAAAATGAACCTTCTGGAAGAACAGAACAATGTAATGAAAATACCTTGTAAGAGGGTGCCTTTGGCATTTATTTACATAATTAAAATGGACCAATAGAAAATGCTATTAAAATATCATGCTCTTGTCCAAGAAATATGAGACATCTCTATGAGTTTTGCATAACTATTAATCCCTAAGTGAAATGATCCATGAACCAGAAAAAGATACAGCAAAGGCTGAGAATTTATTTTAACCAGTTGGCTAACTGTTTAGGTTTTACGTTATAAATTTTTTATGGCACATCAAGAGATTTAGGAAGTTTTTTTCTGTTCTTAGAAAAATATTATAGGAAAGATTCAAATTGGAAATTTGATAATGGCTTAGTAATGAACAGAGACTTTCATGTTTGTGTTGTAATAGTTCCAGAAAAATGCCATCACTTAACTAGGTTGATATTATATGCTCATTTGAACTATTTCTATTAGAATAAATATGTAATGTTTCTGTTTCCTGATTGTCTCTATAATTATGAAGCTTTTCAAGGCCATGTACTTAGCTCCGTTCAGTTTTTACATATCTTTCTTAAAGGGCAATTAGCTATTATCGTACATATTTGTGAGTCTATGATTTATTTTTTATGCGTCCAATTGAATACTAAATTCTTGTTTTGTCTTTGAAGCTTTATTTTTTGATAAGTGTTTACTATTACATTGTTTCAAGTTATTGGCCATTCAAAAATAAACTTTGAGTCCTGGTAAGATTATTTTACCATTGTCAAAAATTTACACTGTTATTTTGTAACTTGTGTTAGAGTGTATTAAAAAAATTATCTATGCAGGATTAGAAGCTTGCTTGTTGGAATCAAGTGTCACTAACTAGTTACGTCAAAATCTGCTGACTTCATTCATGCTGAGCTTATGACCAGAAAGTACGAAATTTGTTTTAGATAAGACTCAGTGAATTTAGTGCCCGTGAATGATGCCAGGTTGGCAACCCTTGAGTGGTGCCAGATGGACAAGGGAGATGTTGGTTTTTATTTTAATGAGCAGAATAGAGAAGCAGGTGCTACACGCATAGTGTCAGGTGTTGTAGGGATTTTTGACTTGTATTTCCTCTCCAGCATGTTGTCCTGTTTTGAAATAAAATAAGGGCTAGGAATGGAAGGAAAACAAAAGTTTTTCCTCACTGAGAATTCCTGAGATCAAAATCACCACTGTGGCTGAGGCTCAGCAATGTTCAATATCAAGATTTCAATACTCAGATGCTTTGTGTATAAGAGCTGTTAAAATGTTTGCATAACTATTAATGCTTAATTCACTTACTATCACATTTCGGAACTGAAGAGGAAATTAGCAATCCTTTCTCCCAATATAATATTTTTATAGATAGAGAGAGTTACTACTAATCACTTGGCTATTTATAGTTATAACTTCAACTCATATCTAAGTCTATATATTTTATTTATTTTTGTTCTTTGTTGTTTGAGACAGGGTCTTATGTAGTTATGGCTGGCCTCTAACTCACTATATAGCTAAGAATGATATTGAACTTCTGATTTTCTTGCTTCTTTTGAGTTCTGTGAATATAGGCCTTTGCCACCACACTGGTTTATCATGCTAGCCAAGCACTTCCTCAATTAGAGCACAGTCCAAGTCCCAAGTCTTACTCCTTATTCTTCACTTTGAATCTGTCACTGACACCATTACACTGTGTTGCTAAAAATCTTAATTAAAAGGAAAATAAGACTATTCTGTCTCAGAACCCTAATTGTACTCAGTAAGTTTTAAAAGAATGAAGAAAATATATAAAGCTGGGAGGAAAAAGTGATGGGAAGTGATAGGTGAAGAATTAGAAGTAGGGGATGCGGGGTAGATTGTTCAAAATGCACTATAAGCTTGTAAGAACAATCAAACAACAAGAAAGAAACATCCATTCAGATGATGACAGTCACTTGATAAAGCTGATCTGTCAACTTGATAAAGTTTAGCATCGCCTGGAAAGAAAAAGTGAATGAAACATCATCTAGATCAGGTTGTCCAGTGGATATATCTACGGTTATTTATTTTTTCCAAAATTACATTAACTAATAATGGGAAGATTTATCCGGCAGCATTCTTTAGTCAGACATTTCTGGACTGTATACTAGTAGAAAATGAGCTGAGCACTCTGCCCGCCTGCCTTTAGTTCTGTCTACTCTTGAATGTAGATAGGATATGACCAACTGCTTCAAGTTCCTGTTTCTCTCACTACCCCAGAGTTATGGACTGCATATCCTGAAGCTATGTGCTGAAATAAATGCTTTCTCTCCTAAAACAAACAAAGACAAAACAAACAAATCCAAACACCTTGTTGACTTATTTCCTCCATATTTGTGAAGCAAGCAAAGCAATTCACTGTCTGCTGGTACTTTCATCCAAAGGTAATTTTAACATTTAAAAATTTATTATGACTATTGTGATTATTATTGTGTGCGTGTATATGTGTGTTTGCATATAGGAGAATAGGTGCCAGACATGTGTAAACATTAGAAGATTACTTTATGTGGTTGATTTGCTCCTTCTATCATGATTTCCGTAGATCCAACTCAAGCCATCAAATTCATTTCTCATGGAGCCTTCTAACTGTCCAGCTACTGGTAGTTTTGAATTGAGGCTGAACATTATAAGATCCTCTATTAGTATTTCCAGGTTGATCCTTGCCCCCTTTGGCAGTTGGTATATCAGAAATAAAAAAATATTTCAGCCTAAATTAAATCTTCTAATTAACAGTCATTATTATTTTTAATATAATCTGATTTCATTGCAAACATTGAAGAAAACAATTAAATCATGCTGAGAAAGAGCTCGTCACAATCACAACACATTAATCTCTTCTAGATTATCCCATATTTTTCTGTAGTCAGAAAAGCATTTTTTTAATCTATTCCCTAGTGGTATGGCTTATGGTTATGTCCATTTTAAGTGAAAAGAGAGTCTGTCATTTAATACAGCAATGAAAATCCTCCCTTATGATAATGTAGCAGAAAGGCCAAGTTAGAGGATATAAGGTGAACAGAAAAGAAGTCCCATGCAGGTATGAAAATGTATCTTGGTTTATAGCTAGAGGTTTTGCTGAACAAACTAAGTCACGTTATGGTTTTGTTCTTTAATATCCCTCAGTGTCTCCTGTGTTAAAGGGTTGGTCCCTAATGTAGGAATGTTCATAGATGAAGCATAGAAGAACTTATTAGATCATGAGATCTTCCATCACAATGCTTCTTTATTGGGAGATATAGAAATTAAATAGTAAAAAAAAAATGCTGGAAGAAAAAAATGTTTTGCCTGATATCACACATGAACTAAGAACTGAAGCTGAATTTTGAACCTATTTCCTTCTGTCTCCAGAAAGTGGGTCGATGGGATATGCCTTTGGGAAATGTAATCTGTTACATGCATATTTCTGTCCTCTCTTCTTCCAGGCAGCAGCAGGGTGCACAGATTTGCACTGCCAGGTACTCCTTGACATGGTGGTTTGCTTCATGAGACCCCAGGAAACACAGAGCAAGACAGCACAGAAACCAATCTCTGAAGTTGTGAGTCATGATAATTATTCCTTCTTCAAAATGTTTAGCTCAGGGATTTGTTCATACCCGTGAAAAGTTGATTGACATGAGTAGTCAAGATGATTTTGCATTGCTCTTTCCACCTTCCTCCTCTCTCTCTATCTCATTATTTTTATGAGGAGTCCCTCATCCTCAGTTAGCAATTTAACTTGCTTTGTTATCAGTTATGCATAGCTGGAACCGTGTCAATCTCTGGACAGGTTAAATCCAGTTTGCCTACACCTGTCTTCCTATCCATCATTCCTAGCACAATGAGGTTCTACCAAGGTAATCCATGGCCAAAAAGGGCCATAAAAATACTTCATCTTTTCCCTTGCTCAGTATATGGGGGGGGGCTGTGTCAACTTACGCCTTTTGGTCATGTCACTCTATTTTTGTACCTCTCTTCTGATGAAGACAAGTTTTACAAAGCAGGAGAGGGTAAGAAGTTTTGGAAACAGGAAGATTTAGGTTAAAAAATTCAGCCTTAATTCTTATTTTCTATTTGACACTAGACAAAATACTTTTTCTTCCTAAGGATTCTACTTCTGAGTGTTAGAGAGGCCTAGGTAGATCATTCATGCAAAGACTCTGACAGAGAGCAAGCTAGCAAGCTGTAGCCCACGTTGTAGATCACATTGGGAAGCTGAGGTGTGTAGAATCAAGAGCCCGAGTTTTCAAGGCAGGAAGACAGATATTCGAAGCTGGGAGGAGCCATCACTGGAAAGCCATTTTCCTTCAGAGATTTAATTTTCTCATCTGTAGTAGCACCTATTTTTGCAGAGGACTTGGTAAAATGATAGCTCAGCAGTCACTCTAGGTCATAATCCAGGAAAAGACTCAATGAGCAAGTCAACATTACATTATATTCCTCCTTCTGTTTCCTCAGTGCTGTGTTTGTTTTCCTCCAGGAGACTTAGCTCCTGTCTCACGAACCTCCCAGGAACAGAGTGCATTATCCAGGGAACTGGAAGGAATCTACACTCATTCGTTCACCTACTTACTTATTCATGCGTGCCACAAATATCTATTAATAGCTATGTGTATCCTTACTTTGACCTCCATGTGTTGGACTTCCTCTCAGAATGGACAGGCAGGGCTACGTTGGCAGAATCCTGCCCAACAACTTCCACTGACCTTTGTCCTGCTGTGGCTACTGGCTTGTCTTTCTCAGGTATACATAATTCATTCTAACTTCAACCTAGAACAATTTGTTTTTATCCTAGCCGTCCCCTAAAGTTATATTTTCTTTGTTTCAGGTCTATGTTCTTGTGCTGTTGAACATTAAAAAAAATGAACTATTTGGGAAAGATATGAAAAAGTTAGAGGATATTATCCATACTTCCTGTATCTTACAAGGACTTATTAGGTGCTAGGCATTGTAGTAGTCTTCGTGGATATCATTAGTGAATCAGTAATCTATGTCTGCATAAATATTAACATTTAGAATAGAGGAGGGCAAAATAAATGGACAATTTAAATATTATGTGTTGACAATTTCTTTGACAGAAGAAAAATGCAGGCTGTGTATCTGATTCACACCTGACCATTTCAAGAACAATGTCTTAACCAAGAGAGAGGCCTAGATGAAAAATCAGTATCCCCGTCCAAAGGGAGTGAAAACACTGGCAAGAAAGGGCATAATTTGATCATGGTAGCAGGTGACATTGTGTGTTGTTGGAGAGGAAACATCCAGCAAAAAGAGACCAGGTGTAAGCTACAACAGGGAAGCGATTTTAAACAGGGCAGAGACATCGTCAAGTTTGGTTTTATAAGGCTGATTTTGGCAGGAGCCCATACAATGATGAGGAAGGAGGGCAGTACTGGACACAGTCCATCCAGTTAGAAGGATTTTGCAGTGATTTGGGCAAACAATGAGATGCCTCTAGCCAGAAACATGGAGGAAATCGGCAATGTCCTGCATGGATCACTTTATGAATGTGTGCAGTAAATACATACTGATGCTGTGCCAGGCATTGTACTAGGTGTTGGAGCTTAAATTTTAATCAGAAAAGGAGCATTCTGGCTCCTAGTGGGCAATTCTGACTGTTTGACAGTAATGCTCAAAATGTACTAACGTGTCTCAGGACAGGAATTTGGTGATATCATGGAGAGGTCAACTGAAAGGCAAGCAAAATTCGTGAAAGACAAAATCAGACGGGAATCCTTTATTCAACATTTATTGTGTGCCACATACTCTTCACAATATGGAAGAGGAAGCAATAGAAAAAGAGAAAAGTCCTTGGGTCACAGTGCTTCTTTCATTCAGTGGCAAGTGTCCTTCCTCATCTTAACTCCTGACTGAACAGGAGGTTAGGATCAGAGATGGTAACAGAAAGGTGTAATGGAGCAGTATACAGACAACTTGGGAAGATAAGCAAGCTTGGGAAGAACTGATGAGCTCAGATCTATAAAGGCTGGACATCCTATCCTAAAAGATATCAAGCAAGAATGCATCAGTGAATAGTACTGCATTAACCATACTCCTGTACTCTGAATGGAGATGGCCTAGATTGAAAGACTGGAATGTTAATCATGCCTGGAAAGAGGAGGCTGTGTCAGTCAAAATCCAGGCTCTGTGGGACCATCTGGAGCTGGGAAGTGCAGGGAGCATCGGAGTAGTTTGTGAGCCTAGACTGTATGGGACTAGCCACTTTGCAGCTGTCTAGGATGCAGATTCCAAGGGAACATCTGGAATTGTGGCAACAGTTTGTAGTTGATTTGATATCTACTGGGACAGATAGGCTTGGGACAGTAGGTAAGGAGATTGGGGGGGGGGGCTTTTATCTTGGGCATACATTTGAAACTTAAAGCCCATGACCTAGGTATTTGTAGGAGGGGAGTCTCGAAAGATCAGGGAAAGGCAGAGAAAGACAGAGAAAGGGGGAGAAACCCCAGCACCAGGAATAGACAGGTGGGAAAAGGTAGATTGTTGGTTAGCAGGAGTCCATTTGACCTGTAACAGGTGGATTCAAGTTGATTTCCTGGAGCTTATAAGATTTGCATAAGTTTACAAAAAAGGTGCAAGTTTTAGATATATTAGTATTGTCATTGTTTGTGATCTGTACTGAAATTCGTATTGTAGAAAGGGCAGTAGATTTATGTTTTTGAATTATATAAACGTTTGGGGACCCAAACAATAACATAAAGAGAAGGAACCACATCTGAAACAACTTTTCACATTCCTTAAATTGGTTTTTAAGCATTAAATTTCTAGTATGATAAGCTCACAATTGAACTGTTTCTCTGAATGGTGACCCCTCTTGTAGAGCAGAAATTTCAGCCTCATTAAGAGGAGATAAAATATATGTGGGAAGAATTTGGTGGCTCTTCAAGTATTTAAGTGTAAGTGGGCCTCTGCTCTTTGTCTCTTGAGTCATAGCTAACTCTTGTCTCTTGCAAGCTAGCTCCTTCATTGCAGTGGTGCTGTCTGATGGTCTGGACTGTGCACTGAGAATGCTTTGCTGGAACCCAGATATGGGACTGTGACCTTTAAGTATTTTGTAGAATTTTCTTGATATTTAATGCACATTATTGGATTTTACCATTGTTTGGTATAACAATGAGTAAAATAATAAGAAGCTTCCTTTGTACACGCCACCATAAGAACAGAATCCAAATACATCACTGTTTTATGAACTCTAATGAGATGAGCTGCTTCAGTCATTCTCTATCTTACTAAAAATAGCAACATGATATAATTCACAGTCTTTCCACATTAAAAATTTTAAATCACAGCAGGCATGATTTTAGCACATACGCATATGTGTCTCTTCGTGTTTAACCTCAGTTACAAGTTCCTTTCCACAAACTGAGGACTTGCTGTGCAAGATGGATTCCTAATCTGCATTTAAAATCTCCACCATGTCTTTCAGGCCATTGGGTCTCACTTATGAAAGCAGAGTATATTTTGATCATGAGCTCATCTTTCTTTAGTTTACTTAAAAGAAATAGTTATAAATAGAAGTGACAATTTTACCTTGATAGTCCTAGATTAAAAATGCAAATTGAAGCTCTATGGCCTCACGTAGGTTTATCTACAAGCACTTAAAATGCTGAGGCAGGAAGATTGTTAGTTCAAGGAGAGTCTGAATTATAACAAGACCCTGAAAAAATGTAAGAAACAAAGAAAGACAGACAAGAAACAAAAGAGAGTGTTAACTGAAATGTGTATCAATCTATTGTGAGATTTTTGGAGGCCTTTGCTTTAATATTAAAATTGAGGTAGATAAAGATTAGGTATCATTTGCTGGCTCTTAAGGTTAGCAGCATCACAGGTAAAATACTATGATATGTAAAAAGACATCTTTTAAGGTGTGTCATTATAGTCCATTTAAAAGTGAAAACATAAAATGCGAGCATGGGCTGGATGTTAGAATGCCTATTAGCAGACTAAATTCTTCTTGAAGTTCCCCCTAAGCAAACTGAAGTGACTTGTATCCATTGGTAATGTCTGAGGATTGGTGACACAAATATTTCCAGGGGAGCCTTTCAGAATGGTCCAAAAATTTTTCTAGCTCCCTTGACGTTTCACTCTCTAACCAATGACTTCGCAGTTCTTTTATTTTCCTGAAACAATGTGATGTGCTATAATAAGAATTCAATCTGCTCTGATATTATTGCGTAGGAATATTCATCAGATGCATAAGCTTAGGCACGATTAGGCCTATTCTCCTCAAAGCCGTTCGCACTGCTCTTTCCTATGAACTCGTCCCTAGTATGGCTTTGTCTCCTAGAACAGCCTTTTTAGTGCTATATACTTAAGACAGCTGTTTACTTTATTCATCCATTCATTTTTATCCACAGGCATCATGTTCTCTGTTTTATTTCCTCTCCCATTACTTTGGGTGCTATGAGACCTTGTTATTGAGCTCCTGCGCCATTGCAAGTGGATAACTTTGGTTTGGGGCCATGATCTCTTCTTTGTAGGCACCTGTGATCTGTGTATCTAGTTAAATTTCTTACAAGAATATAGCATAGCCAACTGAGGTGGACAAGCTTGTAATCCCAACAATCAGAAGGCCAGAGCGGGAGGCTTGCCTCAAATTCAAGAACACCATGAACTAAGCAGTGGTTATCAGAATAGCTGGGGTTGAATAATAGGACATTATTGAAAGAATTAGTCTTGAAAATATGATTTTAAGATGTGCCCCTTACAAGTAAGAAGTATCAAGCAGATTCAAGTCTGTGATGAGGAGGAATGTGAAAGAGGAAATTGAACTTGCCTTGATCTCCTTTGAAAATTAATATGATTAGATCTGAACTCTAAAACTGAATGCACATTAAAAATTCAAAGTTCAAAATGTAAGTAATATAAATTTTGGCAAAATAGGAGCATCATGGAAACAAAATTGGTGTAGAAATGCTTGTGTTTGCCACAGTCATTCAAAATATTCTCTCTCCTCATCCAAAAGATAGTTCCAGTCTTTTTGATATGTTTAGCATTAGCCAGATGGGGCCAGGCTAAACAGCCTTTAGCCGTTTTATGAAAAGATGATGAGAAAATACTAGAATGAAGACCAAAAGATAAGCAAGGAAAACAATCAGGTATCTGCACATGGCTTCTGCTTTGTTTCACTGCCATGTCAGCCTTGGTTAGTTATGTTTCAAAAATTAAAACTAACCTAGAGATTAACTAGGAGCAACTCCATGAGATCTCTTCCAGTCCTTCCAGTCCCATAATGTGATGCCATGAAACAGAGTTCAGGAACTTGCCCAACAAGCCACTCCAGTTGCACATCTGTCCCTCTTCCAGGGTTGTTCAACACTGTCTGTATCCATGGAAAAGGGGGCTTCAGGGTAGATATTTCTAAGTTACAAAGGAAACTCACTCCAGACTTAAGTTCTGGGCACCTTTCCTTGCAATTTAAAAACCATTATCAACTATGCCCATAGTGACTTAGTTGCTCCCTACTCATAGAGAACATGCCAACTCATGCAGCTTTAACACAGGAATATGCTGCTCCAGCTTGACTACCATGAGCATACCTGATGTCTTAGGGTTTCTATTCCTGCACAAACATCATGGCCAAGAAGCAAATTGAGAAGGAAAGGGCTTATTCAGTTTATATTTCCATGTTGCTGTTCATCACCAAAGGAAGTAAGGACTGGAGCTTAAGTAGGTCAGGAAGCAGGAGCTGATGCAGAGGCCATGAAGGGATGTTTCTTACTGGCTTGCTTCCCCTGTCTTGCTTTCTTATAGAACTCAAGACTACCAGCCCAGGGATGGCACCACCCACAATGGACCCTCCCACCCTTGATCACTAATTGAAAAAATGCCTTACCAAAAGACACTGTCAATAGGACAAAACGGCAACCAACAAATTGGGAAAAGATCTTTACCAACCCTATATCTGATAGAGAGCTAATATCCAATGTATACAAAGAACTCAAGAAGTTAGACTCCAGAGAACCAAATAACCCTATTAAAAAATGGGGCATAGAGCTAAACAAAGAATTCTCTACTGATGAACTCCAAATGGCTGAGAAACACCTAAAGAAATGTTCAACATCCTTAGTCATCAGGGAAATGCAAATCAAAACAACTCTGAGATTCCACCTCACACCAGTGATATTGGCTAGGATAAAAGACTCAGGTGACAGCAGATGCTGGAGAGGTTGCGGAGAAATAGGAACACTCCTTCATTGCTAGTGGGATTGCAAACTGGTACAACCATTCTGGAAATCAGTGTGGCGGTTCCTCCGGAAATTGGACATAGTTCTACCAGAGGACCCAGCCATACCACTCCTGGGCATATACCCACAAGATGCTCCATCATGTAATAAGGACACATGCTCCACCATGTTCATAGCAGCCTTATTTATAATAGCCAGAAACTGGAAACAACCCAGATGTCCCTCAACAGAGGAATGGATACAGAAAGTGTGGTACATCTACACAATGGAGTACTACTCAGCTATTAAAAACAATGAATTTATGAAATTCTTAGGGAAATGGATGGATCTGGAGAGTATCATCCTGAGTGAGGTAACCCAATCACAAAAGA